>OW121740.1:78438636-78443636 GCA_933228675.1 Stomorhina lunata | reverse complement strand
TAATTCATGTGTAATTTCAATTTTTGTCATTTTTAAGTAGGTACACTAACAGTTTTGAAAACTTGCATTTTAAAAAATAAATTATGTGCGTCCCATTCGAAATCGAAATAATGCATATAATGCAAACATTTTATTCTAACTACATACAAATGAATGTTTTAAAATCCCAGTGCTTATGAGAAATCAACCATTCAGATTGAAATATATATGTTTATTAAAGAATATGATATATTGGTATAGCTACTCATGAATCTTTGACCACAATTTCTATTTCGGGAAAAAAATACACTTCATGATTTTCGAGAATTTTATATTCGTCTAATTAAACAATATTTAATTTAAGTGATGATATTTATTCAATTACGGATATTGTTGATCTTAAATTTGTCCAAACTTTCAAACTTCAATCATTATATGTGACCTTTTACGAGAAAAGGAACCTAGTGTACAAAAAACGGGCATAGAGTTAGCAGTGGATTCTGGTACCTAAAAGGATTTAGAATAAGATGAAATGAGTTAGATTTCTGATAAAAATTTATTTGCCATAAAAACGTACAAAACAAACTTGGGAAAATCGAAAAAAATGAGAAAAACATTAAAATTTTATTTTTTTAGTTTTTCTCAAAACTTCATTTTCATACAATAGGTCCCTTTTCTCGGAGAAGGTGACACATATGTTTAACAAAAAGATTTTAATTCTTCAATGTCGATTTGCAAACTCTTGACATGCACTTTTCGATTTTGAAACTTTTGGGCTTTGGAGCCAGAAAATTATTGGATAAAAGTTTTTGATTTAAAGAATTTCTTGGAGATAGATTGTTTCCTACTTTGCAAAACTTTATTAATGGTGGACCAATTTTTGAACCTACACAAAAAATGTTAAACAAGAAGTGGAAGATTTTCAATATAGTCGTTATTTATAGCATTTTGTTTATTTTTAAGTGCTAAGTAACGATTTGAAATATTATACATTTATTGCCTTTAAAATAAAAAAACGATGAACATTAATTTAAAAAACTACAAATAATTTTTTTTTAATTTTTAACAAAAAAAAAAAAAAATTAATGAAATTAAATTCAAAACATGTTATTTTGCCAAAAAAAATCATGTGTAATTCCTAATTTCATGTGTAATTTTGGCACGATCCATGTGTAATTTAACATTTGGTTGGTGGCAACACTGGGCACTACACAAATTTATATTTGAGTTGTAAGGTGATCGATCAAACCGTCAACGTTTGAGAGAGTTTGAAGACGAGGCGTATGAAAAGAAGGCAGCATATGCAAATAAAAACTTGACGCTGGCAGAGCTAACATCAATATGTAATATTTTGTGTATTTCTTACGACGACAGAAATTTGATGCTACATATTTTTGGGCAATTGAAGAAGGGCACTCTGCTTAACGCCAATGACGACGATAATGATAACGACGATGACGACCAAAGCCGTAATGACGATGAAGCTGCTGCTACAAACACACATGATAAACGAGTTGGTGTGAAACGGCATGAAGATGTAAATCAAAACAAAAAGACGACTAACGACGATAATGAAAGTTTTTTGTCTATTGAAGACAATGACTGTGAAAACACAATGACGACGAGAGCGACACAACCACAAATTTCAAGATTTGCAATGAGTTTCCGTGATATTGAGGACTCTATAAGAACGTTTGATGGCAAGGGAAATTTACCTGTTGACGCCTGGATAGAGGAGTTTGAAGAAACAGCCGCTATTATGAATTGGGATGACTTTCAGATGTATTTGCCAAAAAATCCATAAGTGACCTAGCGAAACTGTTTATTCAAAGTGAACGTGGTATAAAATCCTGGAAAAAACTCAAAGCAGCATTAATCGGAGAATTTCGAACAACGATGAATAGCGCCCAGATTCACAAGCAGCTGTCCGAGAGAAAAATGAAAAAAGGCGAAACCGTTCAAGAGTATTTTCTTCATATCAAAGAAACGGCGTCGCGCGTTTGTATCGATGACGATTCGATTATACAGTACGTAATCGACGGTATTAACGATTTAAACGTAAATAAATCAATTTTATACGGTGCTAATGACATAAAAGATTTCAAAAGAAAACTAGCCAGTTACGAGAAATTTTGTTTAAAAGAAGACCAAAAAATAAACCGGGAAAAGTCGGAAAATAAATTTAAAAACAATAATGACGTTGTCCAAAATAAGCCGAAGAACAATAGTGAACTCAAGTGTTTTAATTGTGGTTCAAAGGGACACAAATCAAAAGAGTGTACCAATAAAGAAAAGGGAACAAAATGTTTTCAGTGTAACAAATTCGCTCATATCGCTAAAGACTGTCAAGAAAAAGTAGTGGACAATAAAATCAACACTCGTGTACTGAAAACGCAAAATTTGGCAATGACGAAAAGTGTAAAAATCGGCGATCGCGAATACACTGCTCTATTCGATACCGGTAGCAAGTTTAGCATAATGAGTGAAACCGTTTTTAAGAAGTTAGACAACGCTAAACTTGACAAATGTGATTTTCAACTCGTGGGTTTCGGTCAGAATAAAATAAAACCCGATGGACAATTTAAGCACGATATAGAAATCGATAATGAAATCTATAATGTTAATCTCGTAGTGGTTTCATCTAAATTCATAGACATTGACGTTATTATCGGTGAAAACTTGTGTGAATACGCGGAAATAGACATTCGTCGTGACGGTTTAAATTTCAGAAAAATTACGAATGAAAACGAATTTGCCGTGATGAAAATAAATATCGCGCCCGACGAAATCGATATAGAACCAAGTGCAACTCCGGCCGCTAAGCAAAAGGTCGTTGATATGGTGGAGAATTATCAGCCGAAAAAATGTAAAACTACTAGTGTTGAAATGTCTATTGTTCTAAAAAAAGACGAACCTATATTTTCCCGACCGAGACGACTACATTTGGCAGAAAGAAAAGCTGTAGAAGACCACAATTTTTCGTGACTTGACCCGTGTAGGCGTCGCCTTACCGTACAAAGACGAGGACGAAGCTCTCAAGAACTTAGAAGTTGTAATGGAGCTATGTGAGGACTATGGCTTAGAATTAAATATAAAGAAGTGTAAGTTTCTGAAAACGAAAATAGAGTTCTTAGGCCATATTATTGAGAATCATCAGATTTCACCATCGCCTAATAAAGTCGAAGCCGTATTAAGATTTCCAATTCCAAAGAATATGAAGCAACACCAAAGCTTCTTAGGGTTAGCCGGTTACTTTCGAAAATTTATTCCCCAATTCTCCTTAATTGCCAAACCGCTCAGTGATTTAACAAAGGCTAATACGAAATTTGAAATGAAGGATCAGCATTTAGAAGCGTTCAATAAATTGAAGAGCATGTTGACTGTCAAACCGGTGTACTACATGAGTAGAAAAACTACAGATGCTGAGAGAAAGTATTCCAGTTACGAACTCGAGATATTGGCTGTCATTGAAGCACTGAAGAAGTTTAGAATTTACCTCCTTGGACCACATTTTAAAATCGTCACTGATTGTAACGCGTTTACAAAAACTCTAGAGAAGAAGGACCTTTCTACAAGAGTCGCCAGGTGGGTTCTTCTCTTGCAGGAATATGATTACGATGTCGAGCATCGCGCCGGAGTTCGAATGAAAAACGTAGACTCATTGAGTAGATATCCCGTTATGATGATAGGTGATGACTCTACTTTGACGAAGATTAAACAAGCTCAGCTGAAAGACGAAGAATTGCAGACGATATTTTCCATACTTAAAGATAGGGGTAACTATGAAGGATACTTCACAAAGGGTGATGTTTTGTACAAATTGGTTGACGGCTATGAAGTAATCGTTGCTCCGAAGGGAATGCAAAGAGAAATAATTCGATTTGCCCATGAAAAGGGTCACTTTGCAGTGAAGAAAGTTAAAGAGCTTATACGTCGTGAGTATTATATTCCCAAGTTGGATGAGAAAATTTAATTTCATATCTCGAATTGTATACCGTGCATCATAAGCAATCGTAAACCTGGAAAGCAGGAAGGTGAACTTCATCCTCTCAATAAGGTGGATATACCTCTTCACACGTACCACATAGATCATCTAGGACCGCTAGAGTCAACGTCGAAGCAGTATAAACATATTCTCGCTGTTGTGGATTCATTCACAAAATTCTGCTGGTTGTATCCGACTAAATCTACTACAACAAAAGAAGTCATAGACAAATTGCAAATTCAGAGCGTGACTTTTGGTAATCCAGTACAGATAATATCCGACAGAGGTACGGCATTTTCATCTAAAGACTTTAAGAACTACTGTGAAGCCGAGAACATAAGACATCATCTCATTACGACTGGTCTACCACGAGCGAACGGACAGGTCGAAAGACTAAATTCTGTCATAATATCCGTCCTATCAAAGTTGAGTGTGTCCGATCCAACAAAATGGTACAAACACGTCGGAAAGGTGCAACAAGTGATCAATTCTAAATACTCTAGAAGTATCAACATGACTCCGTTTGATGTAATGATGGGTGTTCCAATGCGTACTTCCGAACAGTGCGAAGTAAAGAAGCTGATCGAGGACGAAATCGTATCACAATTCAACGAAGAAAGAGAAGAAATCAGACAAAGTGCTAAAGAGCAGATGGCGAAAATCCAAGCAGAAAACCGTAAATCCTATAATTTACGTCGAAAGAAGGCTACACAATATGCAGTTGGAGACTTAGTAGCAATTAAGAGGACTCAGTTCGGCTCTGGTCTCAAGTCGAAACCAAAATTTTTGGGACCATATGAGGTTACAAACGTAAACCAAACAATACATACAACGTTGAGCGAGTTGGAGGTGCTGATGGTCCAAGAAATACCACAACCTGTGCAGAATACATTAAGCCTTGGTGTTCCAGCTTGAGCGATGACGAATTCGAAACGAATCCCGATCAGGACGGCCGAATTGTGGGATGAGAGCAAACCAACCCCAACAGAACTGTTGCAACAGAAGAGAAAAGTCTAGTCTGTGTTCGGCCGTGACG
>OW121740.1:78356136-78433636 GCA_933228675.1 Stomorhina lunata | reverse complement strand
ATGTATGTATGTATGTATGTATGTATGTATGTATGTATGCATGTATGTATGCATGCACGTATGCATGCATGTATGTATGCATGTATGTATGTATGTATGTGTGTATGTATGTATGTATGTATGTATGTATGTATGTATGTATGTATGTATGTATGTATGTATGTATGTATGTATGTATGTATGTATGTATGTATGTATGTATGTATGTATGTATGTATGTACGTATGTATGTATGTATGTATGTATATATGCATGCATGTATGTATGTATGTATGTATGTATGTACGTATGTATGTATGTATGCATGTATGTATGTATGTATGTAAGTATGTATGTAAGTATGTATGCATGTATGTATGTATTCATGTAAGTATGTATACATGCATGTATGTATGTATGTATGTATGTATGTATGTATGTATGTATGTATGTATGTATGTATGTATGTATGTATGTATGTATGTATGTATGTATGTATGTATGTATGTATGTATGTATGTATGTATGTATGTATGTATGTATGTATGTATGTATGTATGTATGTATGTATGTATGTATGTATGTATGTATGTATGTATGTATGTATGTATGTATGTATGTATGTATTTATGTATGTATGTATGTATGCATGCATGTATGTATGTATGTATGTATGTATGTATGTATGTATGTATGTATGTATGTATGTATGTATGCATGTATGTATGTATGTATTTATGTATGTATGTAAGTATGTAAGTATTTATGTATTATGCATGTATGTATGTATGTGTGTATGTATGTATGTATGTATGTATGTATGTATGTATGTATGTATGTATGTATGTATGTATGTATGTATGTATGTACATACATACGTATGTATGTATGTATGTATGTACATATGTATGTATGTATGTACGTACGTACGTACTTACGTACGTACGTATGTATGTATGTATGTATGTATGTATGTATGTATGTATGTATGTATGTATGTATGTATGTATGTATGTATGTATGTATGTATGTATGTATGTATGTATGTATGTATGTATGTATGTATGTATGTATGTATGTATGTATGTATGTATGTATGTATGTATGTATGTATGTATGTATGTATGTATGTATGTATGTATGTATGTATGTATGTATGTATGTATGTATGTATGTATGTATGTATGTATGTATGCATGCATGTATGTATGTATGTATGTATGTATGCATGTATGTATGTATGTATGTATTTATGCATGTATGTATGTGTAAAAAATACCCATAACAGAAAGGTAGTACCCTACACCCTAGCACAATCGGTAAGTAACTCGTTTACACTAAAGAATATTTTCTATATATTTTTTAGTTTGAATTTTAAAAATTTTTGAATTTTTTGAGCAAATAATAGAAAATCCCGATTTTCTCCGACACACACACACTTTTTACTAATTATTGTAAAGGGTTTTATTTAACCCATTTTATCATACTACCCTATATAATACACTACATACTACACTATATACTACCATATACACTACCCTATCAGCTATTTCATTAAATTGTTATACATCAGCGCTAAAAATTTTACAAAATGTCCTCTTTAAAATAAATAGCTGCCAGCTTAACACGTTACATTCAATTGGACTTATCTTCTTTTGAACAAGAATACAAAAAGTCAATTGATGAATCACATACCCTGTCTGCATTAAAATATCGGAAGCGTGAACTGGAAGAGATTTGGAATAAAATTGCAACCCGATATGAATGAATTCGAGAATCTGATGATTTAGATAACCCAGAATTTGCGGCTACCATAAACTTAGATGAATTAACCCGTGGATACATAAAAGCTAAAACTTATTACAGATTGCGAATCATCTCCATAGATGAAGCTCTGGAACAAGGTACCCTACTCGAATCATTGTTTTACTTAAAACAAAAAATGCGAAATAGTTGAAAATATACTCTTGACAAACGATGGCTTGGAAATGGCATGGACACAACATAGTTTTCAATATGAAAACACACGAATGCAAATCAATGCACAATTGAAATCGTTATTCAATTTACCCGAAGTTCGTGTTCAGTGCCCGACAGCTATTCGAAAATTACAACGCACTATAAATAGTTGCATTAGAGATAGATACCGATAACTGATATCCAATTATCGTATATCTCTGTTCATCCAAGCTACCCACAACAACACTCGAAGATTTTGAGAGAACCCTAACAAACAGTTCCATAATACCCTTATGGACTCAAATGGATGAATTTTTAATCCATAAGTACAAAGGTCTTGAATCAGTAAATGATATCAAGAGTCCTTACCAGTACACTAGAAATATAAAATCTGAACAAAACCAACATTTTACCCTAGCCAAGAGAACGTCAGCACCAAGACAATATTAATCATACCCTACACAAACTCAAGATAAGCCAAATGGATCAGTATGCAGATTATGTGATGCAACTCATACCCCAAAAGATTGTCCAACCTTTATTTCCTATGGAGTAAATGAAAGAATACATTTTGTGCAAAATAATGGCTGTTGCTACAATTGCCTGGCGTTTTCCCACGGCGTAAAAGATTGCTCGAGTTCTTACTCGTGCAGATATTGTGAAGGTAGACATCATACGCTGCTTCACAAGCCCTCTTCGACAATTAAACAACTCGATGGATGATTACCCTACAACATCACAAAATGCAGCTCAATCGTTCTCCACCACAACTCACCCTAAGGACTCTAGTTTAGATGTCAGACAGTAATTGTTGGGAACAGATGTATTTAATGTCGAAGTTAATGGTTCTTTATACCCTGCCCGAGCGTTAATAGACCCGGCCTCAGATTTCACATTTATTTCAGATCAGTTCGGAAGAAAACTGAATTTACCCACACCACCCATTAACGCTGAAATATCAGGTTTGAATGGAGCTCTAACGGCTCGTTCAAACCAACTATGCAAAGCATTTCTCCGGTCTAATACCCTTAAAAAATACTCTAACTTGAACTTTACCCACCCAAAGCATAAATGCAACCATTATTAAGTTTTGTAAAGATGTAAAGTTAGCAGAAAAAGCAAGGGCTTTTACGAAAGCAGGCCTATCGACTTCCTTATAGGAAGTGATTTCTACCCTCAAATTTAAAAATAAGGTGTTAATAATAATCTTAACACACTCATTGCTCAAGATACGCAATTTGGGTGAATCTTGACTGGACCGGTTGAAAAGTCTCATAGTACCCAAGCAGTTTCATATTTCAATGCAGTTACCCCAAAGAAACACATACGCAATGGCAATCAACACCACAATCCTAGGTGCAAAAATAACCATAAAGAGTTACACAGGAAACATACGTGGAAGTACCCAAAACCCGAAGGTATTCAAGTAGATGATATTGTTGTCATAACTCAGGACAACGTACTTCCCACCGAATGGTCACTAGGTCCTGTGACTAAAACTATTCCAGCTTCTGATGGAAGAGTCAGAGCTGTCGAGTTACAGACATCAGCCGGACGTACGACTTACCCCATAGCGAATGTTATTGTTTTACCCGCTAGTTAGTCTAACACTACTAGTCGTATCGTAGCTTGATACTAACCCTACATCTACTTTATCCACTAATCCATTTTACACTAACCCGTAACTCATATTAACCCTAACACATATTACCCTATTTATACACTCCATATAAACATTTTATATTTTATAAACCCGTATAAACACATTTAAAAAAAATTTTAATGTGGTTATTTTCGGGACATCGAATTTAGAGTTTTGGCAATATCTCAGATTGTAATATACCTATTATGATGATATATATGATATATTTCCTTTGGAGGATTTACTGATATATATAATTCATGTCGGTATACCATCTGCAAATTGTGGAATTTTAAACAAATTGACGGTTTTTATACAAATTAAAAAAAATACGATTTAAAAGAAAATAAAAAAATTTTAATTTAGCATCGAATTTCGAGTTTTGGCTACATCCCAGTTGTAAGTAGAACTATATATTGAAATTTAATAGTCTACCTTGTAGAACACTTTTAACATCTAACACCTCATCAAACTTGATTTCAGAATACCGAAATATGTCTTAAATAATGAATTTTGAACATTATGGCCTTTATTCACGACGTATAATAACCAGGGACTGTAACGGTTATGACTTTTATAATAAAACTCAGAAAATAACGGTTACTTTTTGATTTATATTTTTTTGATCAGAAATAAAAGTTATTTTGTGCCTTTTATTATTTCAGGCAAAAATAACAGTTATTTTTGCTTTATATTTTATCGCTCAAATTATACAGGGTATTTTTGATTTATATTTTTTTGCTCAATTTATACCGGGTATTTTTGATTTATATTATATCGCTCAAACTATACCGGGTATTTTTGATTTATATTTTATTGCTCAATTCATACCGGGTATTTTTGATTTATATCATATCGCTCAATTATATCGGGTATTTCTGATTTATATTATATCGCTCAAATTATACCGGGTATTTTTGATTTATATTATATCGCTTCAGTTAAACCGGGTATTTTTGATTTATATTATATCCCTTAAATTATACCGGGTATTTTTAATTTATATTATATCACTCAAATTATACCGGGTATTTTTATTTATATTTTATCGCTCAATTCATACCGGGTAAGTTTGATTTTTATTATATCGCTCAATATGTGACGGTTATTTTGATATAATATTATTTCAAGCAATGACAGCCTTTTATTTTGTGATTTAAATTTTTTAAGCAATTTCTGAGCGATATCTTTTAAAATTAATTTTTTAGAGCAGAAATTTTATTTTTCTACATAAAAATCGGGAATTTTGAAAATTTCCCATAAAAATTGTAAGTTTTGAAAATTTCCCATAAAAATGGTAAATTTTGTAAATTTCCCATAAAAATGGTAAATTTTGTAAATTTCCAATAAAAATGGGAAATTTTAAAAATTTCCCGAAAAATGGTAAATTTTGAAAATTTTTTATAAAAATCTGAAATTTTGAGCATTTCCCATAAAAATGGGAAATGTTGAAAATTTCTCACAAAAATGGGAAATTTTGAAAATTTCCCATAAAAATGGTAAATTTTGAAAATTTCTCATAAAAATTAAAATTTTTGAAAATTTCCCATAAAAATGGGAAATTTTGAAAATTTACCACAAAAATGTGAAATTTTGAAAATTCCCCACAAAAATGGTAAATTTTGAAAATTTCCCATAAAAATGGTAAATTTTGGAAATTTTCCATAAAAATGGGAAATTTTCAATTATATGGGATATTTTGAAAATTTCCCATAAAAATGGGAAATTTTCAATTATATGGGATATTTTGAAAATTTCCCATAAAAATGGTAAATTTTAAAAATTTCCCTTAAAAATGGTAAATTTTGAAAATTTCCCATAAAAAGGGAAATTTTGAAAATTTCCCATACAAATGGGAAATTTTGAAAATTTCCCGTAAAAATGGGAAATTTTAAAAATTTTGTATAAATATGGAAAATTTTTAAAATTTCCCATTCTTAAGGGAAGTAAATTCTCAAAATTTCTTATTTTTATGGACAATTTTTAAATTTTCTCATTTTTATGGGAAATTTTCAAAATTTCCGATTTATATGAATAATTTTCAAATTTTCCCATTTTTATGGGAAATTTTCAAAATTTCACAATTTTATGGGAAATTTTTAAAATTTCCCTTTTATGGGAAATTTTGAAAATTTACAATTTTTTCGGGAAATTTTCAAAATTTCCTATTTTTTCGGGAAATTTTCAAAATTTCCCATTTTTTCGGGAAATTTTCAAAATTACCCATTTTTATCGGAAATTTTTAAAATTTCCCATTTTTGTGGGAATTTTTCAAATTTACCATTGTTATGGGGAATTTTCAAAATTTACCATTGTTATGGGGAATTTTCAAAATTTACAATTTTTATGGGAAATTTTCAAAATTTACCATTTTAATGGGAAATTTTCAAAATTTACCATTTAATGGGAAATTTTCAAAATTTCCCATTCTTATGGAAAATTTTCAAAATTTCCCATTTTTATGGGAATTTTCAAAATTTTCCATTTTTATGGGAAATTTTCCATTTTTATGGGAAATTTTCAAAATTTTCCATTTTTATGGGAAATTTCCAATATTTACCCTTTTTAATGGGAAATTTTAAAAATTTATCATTTTTATGGGAAACTTTAAAAATTTCCATTTTTATGGGAAATTTTAAAAATTTCCATTTTTATGGGAAATTTGAAAAATTTCCATTTTTATGGGAAATTTCCAAAATTTACCATTTTTATGGGAAATTTTCAAAATTTACCATTTTTATGGGAAATTTTAAAATTTCCATTTTTATGGGAAATTTTAAAAATTTCCATTTTTATGGGAAATTTTAAAAATTTCCATTTTTATGGGAAATTTTCCAAATTTCCCTTTTTGATGGGAAATTTTTAAGTTTTCTTTTCTTTTTTAATTTCCGATTTTTATATAAAAAAATCAAATTCCTGCTCTAAAAAATCAATTTCAAAAGATATCGCTCAGAAATTGCTTAAAAAAATTAAATAACAAAATAAAAAGCATTCATTGCTTAATATAATATTATATCAAAATAACCGTCATATATTGAGCGATATAATAAAATCAAACTTACCCAGTATATAATTAAAAAATACCCGGTATAATTTGAGCGATATAATATAAATTAAAAATACCCGGTATAATTTGAGCGATATAATATAAATCAAAAATATCCGGTATAATTTGAGCGATATAATATAAATCAAAAATACCCGGTTTAATTGGAGCGATATAATATAAATCAAAAATACCCGGAATGAATTGAGCAATAAAATATAAATCAAAAATAACCGGTATACTTTGAGCGATATAATATAAGTTAAAAATACCCGGTATAAATTGAGCAAAAAAATATAAATCAAAAATACCCGGTAT
The DNA here is from genome assembly GCA_933228675.1 of Stomorhina lunata. Classification (NCBI taxonomy): domain Eukaryota; kingdom Metazoa; phylum Arthropoda; class Insecta; order Diptera; family Rhiniidae; genus Stomorhina; species Stomorhina lunata. Next base: position 78,426,692 of record OW121740.1, on the reverse strand, counting down.
AATTTGAGCGATAAAATATAAAGCAAAAATAACTGTTATTTTTGCCTAAAATAATAAAAGTCACAAAATAACTGTTATATCTAACCAAAAAAATAAAAATCAAAAAAATAAAAGGCTTACGATAAAATTAAAATTTAGGTCAAACAAATCAAAACTGTGTTATTGAATTTCAGAACAGATAAATTTTAATGCTTGCTTTTTTGATTTAAAAATTCAAAAATACCCGTTATTTTCAGTCCCTGTTGAGAAACACAAGCAATGCATACAATATATTTCATTGTACTCTTATTTTGTGGATATGCATTGTTTCGTCTTATTGAAGTATTGTAAATTGACGGCAAGCTTTAATTTATGTGTGAATACATTCAAAGCAAGAAAACAGCCATTCAATCTCTTCTCTGATTTATATTCCTAGCTCTAGGACCTGTGAACGCTAATAAAATGTCGTCAGCGTACATAAGCAGCAGATTGCCTTCGGGTGGAGTTGGTAGATCCGAGACAAATATATTGTATAATACGGGCCCAAGCAGTGACCCCTGAGGAACACCTGCATTTACCGCTTTTTCGTTTGACTTTCACCTACCCTTACTCTTAAGGAGCTGTTATTTAAGAAGCTTGTCACTAACCCACAAATACTTGTGTCACAACCCATATCTACCATTTTTGAGATTATGCCATCTTACCAGGCAGTATCAAACGCTTTGACTATGTGAAGGCTTACAACAATTGTCGGATATCTTTTATTCAGTTCTTTAGATACATAGTCCGAAAACACCGTCAAAGCGTGGGTCGTGGAATGCCCACTTTTAAAACCAAATTGGAAGTCCTTTAAAATATTTTCTTCGGATATTTTTTCCTTGATTTTGGCAATTATAATAAACAGTTTACTAATCGGTGACAAGAGTAAAATTGGCCTATAGTTACTATTTTGTTTAGGATCGGATCTTGGCTTTAGAAGCGATAAGGGAGCGATTAGTGCCTTTTTCCAGAGATGCGGAAAATACCCTGTATTATAGCAATGGTTAAAAAGTAATGCAAAAAATTTCCAAGATTTCTTGGGAATTCTTTTCAAAACAATACCGGAAATTCCAGCTATTTTTTTACTAGATCTCTTTTTTAAGGCTTCACCAATCATTCCTTCTTTTATAAGCCCGAGATTGTTAGGCAAAGATCCATTTGCTTTAACTGTGTTTCCAAATGTCACTAGTAGTGTATGGTTTTCTAGTGTAGACACTCTCTGGCGTACTGTTTCCAAAAAGGGATCCGTGTTGGGTCCTTGACTACTTTGATGTATGTTGAAAAAGTGATCTGCAAGCAGTTCGGATTTACCTACATCATCAAAAACAAGTTGACCACCTGCGTCTTCGATTAAGTTCAATATTTTAGGGGGAAGTTCGATAAGTCCTCTTCTTCCAACAGGAACCTTGGGTATTGAAACTTCTATGGCGTTGTGAAAAGAATTTTTCATTGAGTTAACGCATTCATCAATTTCAGAAGTGCCAACGTTTGCGTCGATTGGGAGGATGCAGTCCGTCAGCTGTCTTGTTAAAGTGGTATTAAAAAGACGCCTATTCATTTTGCTAAAATCAAGTAGAGTCGGACAATTCCGACCTACGCAGTTAGATGCAGTCTAGCAATCCGCCTAAGAAGAAACGTTTGCAGTCCTTATTGATTGCTTCAAATTCATTTAAAGCACCTTTAATGTTGGCTCTGTAGCGTTCAAAATACCCGACGTAACTCTAGATGACGAAGACGAAGTCAATGATGTTGCTGCGGCTGACGCATATGACGTTCCTGCTCTAAATCCAGTGCTAATAAACCTACGTGATTGCACTTCATTTCGAGAAGACTTTTTCTCCTCTATCCTTTTGAGTAATCCCTAGGTAGGCATTCCTTGGGACTGGCCACATGACCTTCAAGATTGCAGTTGACGCATTTTACAGTAAGCCCTATCTTTACTACGGCTTTACCGGACTTAGGATCCGTTTCAACAGTCTTTTTAGTGTTGTTCTCCTTAGATGGAATAGGACAATTATCTGGACCATGTGAATCTCCGCATTTGACACACCGATATGGCATCTCGCAGTTGAAGGACACATGTCTAAAACGCTGGCAATTAAAACACTGAGTTACTGCTCCTTTTTTAATTAACGCATATTCACTTTACAGCGAAGAATGTAGCGCACTCCGTAAAAAGCTCTAACGTCGGAGTCTCGTGACAGATGGAAAAGATATCTATCGTTACTAGGGTTGCCAGTCAAGCTGGATTGTCCAGCTTTTTTAGTGTTTGTCCAGTGTCAAGCTAAAATTAAATTTGATGAAGAATTGAAAAATTACACTGTGAAACACCAAAATTATTCAGGGGTTCTCATATACCAATTTTGTTATGTTGGAGTCCATGGAAAACGAAAATACCTTTGGCTTTTTTAGATCACTTCGAAAAGTGGTTTTATAACAGTAAATGTAGAGAAAAACACGTATTCTTAATTTTCAGATTTAAGCAGGCATAACTTCTTCGTTTTACAAGAGATTTCTATTATTTTTCAGTCTTTAGAAAGTGTGAGTATTATCTTTTAAACAAGATATATATTTTTAAAATCGATTGACAAATGGCTAAGTTACAGTGGTTGAAATGTGAAAAAAAAACGCATTAAAAAACAAAAAGTTTTTTTCACCGGGCTCTAGGCTGCTTATGACATACCAAACAATATATACTTTTATTATAAAAAGAAAAGTTAATTAGTTTTCAGAAATGGGTAACAACAATAAAATCGGTAAAAAAAATGGATGACTTATGTAATTTTTTGTGTTTTAACCTTTTGGTTTTTATTTAGAAATTTGTTAAAATAAATGACTTATGGAATTTTGACCTACAAATTTTTTCTGAAAACCCACAACAAGATTTAGCCTAAAAATAAATTCTAATTAACCCAATTATGTTCATTGTACCTGTTTGAGTACAGAAAGGGGAGTGTTTAAAAAAGAGTATTTCATACAGTAAAAATAGCATACTAATTTAGCCATTTTACTTAAAAAACACACATTCTAAACTTTTCTTTTTTTATGACTTACAAAAAATGTCAATTTTTTAACTAATGAGTTCAACAGGTAAAGACCAATACTGCCTACAATAGTACCAACAATTTTTTATAAAAGACTGCGGTTGCGAAAATGGCACAGTTTAATTTTTGTAAATGAACAATAACCACCGGAGCGATTTTGGTGCAAATATACTTAATAAGTGAACTAATACAAAGTGTTATTATTACATAAAAATGTGTAGTAAAAGGAAGACAAAATGTCTTATATGTGGATTGTTTGTGGATAAATTACATAAAATAGATGTGTCGGTAAATAAGCATATAATTCCCCTTTATGAAGAATATTTTAGTCGTCCCTTAGAAGAGGAAAAATGGTATATACCATCGGTTTGTTGATCGTCTTGTTACGCAACACTAAGATCCTGGAAAAATTGTCCAGATGGCTCTTTTGTATTGCCATTTCTCGAACCGGTAAACTGGCTTCCACTACGTGTGCATAGACCAAATAATTGCTATTTCTGTTTAGCGAAAACAAGAGGATATTATTTTAAAATAAGACAACATATGAAATACGCAAATGTTGATAGTGTAATTAAGACTTTATCGCGTCAAAAAACGACGTTGTTCCAGAAGGGATATCACCAGATTTAACTGAGTTTCAGTCATCTCCAAGCCATGTTGTAAGCCCCCAATCAGAATGTGCTCCTTCCGAAAGGGAATTTAAAAGCCAACACTTTATGTCCCAAGGCGTATTCCATGATCTAGTTCGGGATTTAGAATTGTCGAAAAGACAAACTGAACTTTTAGGTTCAAGACTTAAAAACACTTTTTGTATTTTAATGCGTTTTTTTTCACATTTTAACCACTGTAACTTAGCCATTTGTCAATCGATTTTAAAAATACATATCTTGTTTAAAAGATAATACTCACACTTTCTAAACTGAAAAAATAATAGAAATCTCTTGTAAAACGAAGAAGTTATGCCTGCTTAAATCTGAAAATATAAGAATATGCGTTTTTCTTTACATTTACCGTTATAACACCACTTTTCGAAGTGATCTAAAAAAACCAAAGGTATTTTCGTTTTCCATGGACTCCAACAAAACAAAATTGGTATATGAGAACCCCTGAATAATTTTGGTGTTTCACAGTGTTTTCTTGGAAACACAACAAGTGAAAATTATGAGCAGATAGTAAATAATATGCTTTCTGCCTACCATGCAATGGGTTGCAAAATGTCAATAAAACTACACTATCTACATGCTCATTTGAAAAGATTTCCATTAAATTTTGGACGGATGAGTGATGAGCAAGGTGAAAAATTTCACCAGGAAATATCTAAAATTGAACAGCGTTTAAACGCTACAAACCAAATCCCTTCTTCTATAGAGGTTCGTTGGAATCCACAAGGAAGCGGCAGTCGTGTTGGTGCACCTGCTAGAACGTGGAGAAGGTCAATTGAAGCGGAGTTACAAGCAGCAAACTATTCATGGAATGATGTATGCCTAACATCTCACAATAGAGTTCGATATAAAAGGATGGTTGATGCCCTATGCTCCACTGGGAGTCAAGGATAACAGAAGATATAGGAAAAAATAAAATCAGCATGCTTTCTAACTACTGCTGGTCTTTAAAGCGTGATACTGACAGCGAAGTTTATAAAAAGCAAAGAAATACATGTTATTTTAAAATAAAAAACCCAAACGTTAAAACACAAAAAATTGCATAAGTCCTCCATTTTTCAACCGATTTTATTGTTATTACTCATTTCTGAAAGCTAATTAATTTTTCTCTCTCATAGTAATAAATAAATACATTGTTTGGTATCTCATAAGCAGCCTAGAACCCGGCGGACAAAACTTTTTTGTTTTTTGATGCGTTTTTTTATATTTCAATCACTGTTATTTATATTTTTATTTTAAAAAGGTATATTGATGCTGTTTGAAAGAGAATATTTAAATCTTCAAAAAGTAGAAAAAATAATAGTAATCCGTTGTAAAAAAAAAGAAGTTATGCCCATTTAAAACAGAACATCTAAGAAAACGCGTTTTTCTCCACATTTACCGTTATAAAATCACTTTTCGAAGTGACTTAAAAAAACCAAACCTATTTTCGTTTTCCATGGACTCTAACAAAACAGAATTGGTGTATGAGAACCCCTAAATATATATTTTTTTTAACATTTGTATCATAGTGTTATATAGTAAAAGACTTTATTTTAATTTGTTGTATATAATTTATTTACGAATATATTCTTTAGCTCAATCTGGGAGCTAAGTTGAAGCCAGAAATTAGTCTGTGTGTGCTTTACAATTGTTCTTTCTTATATACTAAATTTTAGCTGAATTGACAATTTATAATTAGTAAACAGTTATGCATTCAATTACACATATTTACTGTTGGCTTATTTTAAAAGTGATATGATCAGCATAAACGTTTATAAAATGCGTCGGTCATTTGATATTCTTTTATTTGACTGCATGACACTATGCTACAAAAGTTGTGTTTACACTACACCTCCCTTTTTTTATAAGAATGTTCATATAACATTTTGTTCTATGGACATTCTTTTATTAGCAAGTTAATGTTTATTTCTTATTACCTATACACGTGTATTAACTATTCTTATGAACTATTTGTTCTTTACTTGTTTTCTTATCGACTATGGTTACATTATTTCTTAAATTTATTTCCTTAACTGTATATGGCCCTTTATATGCTCTAACTTATGCCCTGCGTCATTTCTGACTAAGACTAAATCTCCTATTTTAAAATTACAATCTAATTTTGTTTTGTCATAATTGATTTGTTGTTTAATTTTATTTTTATCCAGTAATTTTTTAGCTCTATATATTGCTACTTCTAACCTAAATTTGGTTTCTTTAGCATAATTATCTAGATTATAAAGTGGTGCGACTCTATCTACTTCATTAAATTGCCTAAAATTGCTTGGAATTTTTCCAAAGACTAATTCATACGGACAATAATTATGTACTGTAGATGGTGTGGTGTTAAAACAGTACGTGAAATACTTTAACCATTCATCCCAGCCGTTTTTATCTACTGATATATAGTTTCGTACATACTCATTAAAAGTTCTGTGACTCCTTTCTATCGTGGTTAGCGTCTGGTGATGGTGTGCTGTTGACGTCAGTTTTTCTATCTTCAATAGGTTGCAAAGTTCTGTCAGTATTGAGTTTTTGTATTCCGTGCCCATATCCGAAATCAATGTCTTAATTGGACCGTATACAAGCACAAAATTTTCAAATATCGCTTTTGCTATGGTTTTAGCTGATTTACCATTTATTGGTATTGTTACCAAGTATTTAGTTAAGTCACATTTCATTGTGACTGCGTATTCATTTCCATAAATTGATCTTGGAAATGGTCCAATCGTATCTACATACATCGTATCAAAGGCCTTATCTGGTGTTTCTGTTATGGTCATTGGACTTTTAATATGCTTATTTGCTTTAGCTAGTTGACATTTGTGGCAAGTTTTTACATATTTTGCTATGTCTTTTGTCATGTTCCTCCAGTAGTAGTATCTCCTGATCTTCTCAGTTGTTCTATATATCCCACAATGTCCTCCTTCTATGGGATCATCATGGTATTTCAGCATTACTTCAAAAATTGCTTTAGCATTTTTGTTATCAATTTGTGTTACTTTATTTAATAGCACTATTCTGATTTTATTCAATATTTTATTGCCCATATTTTTAAATTCACTTATCGAGACAAATTCGAAAATTTTCTCATGAGGTGAAATTTGTATTTTATTAATATTTAGTTTACAGGCTATTTGCTCTAGCCTAGGGAAAAATTGTCCTAAGTCAAAATTCCCTTTAGTAAACAAATTATCTATTCGACAACTTTTTTGTTCATATCTTTTAAGTCATTTATTGTAATGCGCGATTGTGCGTCGGCAACGTAATTATTTTTTCCTTTGAGATATTCTATTGTAAAATCATATTCCTCTAAATCGAGTCTCATTCTCGTTAGTTTAGAGCTTGGGTTTTTCATAGAAAACAGGTATGAAAGTGGTCTATGGTCGGTTCGGACCAAAAAGTGTTTTCCATATATGTATGGTCTGAAATATGTGATAGCCCAGTGTATGGCAGTTAATTCCTGTTCAATGGTCGATTTGTTGCTTTCTCCTTTAGTGAAAGTTTTAGATGCGTAGGCTACAGGTAGATGTCTACCTTCATGTTCCTGTGTTAAGACAGCACCGCAAGCATACTTGCTTGCATCTGTTGTTATGCAGAATTCCTTTGTAAAATCAGGGTACTTAAGCAGTTTTGGGCTCATTAAAGCTTTCTTTAGGTATTTAAATGCGTGTTCACAATCTTTTGTCCACTCAAATGGTACGCCCTTCTTGGATAGTTTTGTAAGATGTCTAGAATATTCAGAAAAATTTTTAATAAACCGCCGATAATAGTTGCAAAACGCTACGAATATCCGAGCGCTGTTAGCGTCCGTAGGAGTCGGGTAATTTTCAATCACCGAATATTTGCTATTATCTGGTAATATTCCGTCATCAGTACATTTGTGGCCAAGATAGGTTACTTCTCTCATAAAGAATGAGCATTTTTGTGGGTGTAATTTAAGATTGTGTTTACGACAAAGATCGAATACATCTTTCAAATTTGAAAGCATATGTTTTTCTGAACATCCCAACACAACCAAGTCATCCATATACAGGAATGCTTGATTTGGTTTCAGACCACTAAAGGCTAATGTCATCATTCTTTGAAAAGAATTTGGTGCTATTTTTAAACCATATGGCAATCTAGTAAATCTATACGAACCATTGTTTGTTGAAAATGATGTCAAGTCTCTAGAATTCTTTTCCAAAGCAATTTGATGAAAACCGGACATCAGGTCCAAACAAGACAAATATTTGGCTCTACCTAGTTGGTCTAGAATATCGTCTATTCTAGGCAACGGGAATTTATCTGATATACGTTTTTTATTGATCTGCCTATAATCTATTACCAAGCGCCATCTTTTTTCATCAGATCCTGGAAGTTTTTTCTTTGGTACTAATAGAATTGGACTATTGTATTCTGAAAATGATGGTTCAATTACTTTATCATCCATTAGTTTTTTCACCTGTTTTGTTATTTCCTCTTTATGAGACTCTGGTATGCGATAATTTTTAATGTACGTTGGTTGATTATCTTTTACCCTCAGTTTTTGTTCATAGAAATTGTTAGTAGTAATTGTTTCGGATTCCAATCCAAAAATATCAGTGTATTCCAAGCAAAGCTCAGTTAAAATTGTTTTGAATTGTTCAGGGAAGTTTTGTTTCAAAAGGTTTAAAACTATAGATTTTCTTTGCCTATTGTTATGTCTTTTTTGTTTCACTATTTCATAGTCGCACATTTTCTCGGTTTTTATATTATTTGCTTAATTGTTACTATTTCATGAGTGGTATTTAGAAAACGAACTAATGCGTTATTTGATTTTACCAGTGTATTCGGTACCAAGACACCTGGTACGATTTCTTGATTTGGTATTAGTATTTCGTCTTCAAGGTCCGGGAACCTGACTTGACGAATCACTTCTGACCTTGGTGGGAGTGATATTTCACTATAATTGTTTGTTAGTGGTATTTCAATTACATGTGATAGATTATGTGGTCTTAGTACAAGGTAATCATAGTCTTCACCGAAATCCAGTATGCAGTTATATTTTTTAAAAAAATCCATTCCCAGGATACCGTCGCAAGGTATGGAAAAATTATTTGGAACTACCTGGAAAACATGTGGTATTAAAAATTTTCTAAATTTTAGGTCAAAAAACACATTACCCATTGAACGAATTTCACCCTGTCCTATTCCACTTAATGTTGTTGTTCTGTTCCTGTTAATTTGTGTTTGAAGGAAGTACTTAGTTTTTATAACTGAAATGTCTGCTCCTGTATCTACCAATAGTGTTACCATACTGTTCATGTTATTAATTGTTATATTAACAAAAAAAAATTAAACTGAGGTTGAAGTTGTATATATAGTTACTATTTTTGTTATTATTTATCTCAGAGGGTTTTAGCAGTTTTCCGAATCATTTTCATGTGATTCTGTTGATCTGACATAATTTCTGTTATGTCTGTAATTTCTATTTTGTTGGTTTCTGTTATGTATAGGTCGTTGTTGGGGTCTTACGTTATTATTGTTATTACTATTGTTGCGTGGATAATTATACCTTCTACGGTATTGTCTGTAATTATTATTTCGGTTAAACTTCTGCCCAAAATATAAAACGGAATTTTGTTGCCCTGTTGCATCAGTGCAACTGTTTATAAATATGCTAACAGCCTCATTCATGTTACTGAATTGACCTGCCTCCATTATCAGTTTAACTTTATCAATTGTGCAGTTTTTAGCTAATGCTTTTACTGCAACCTGTGTTGAATATTTATTTGCCAATTCGCACGGTAAACCATCCAATATATAGGCATTTTCCAATGATCTAGTTAAATTCTCTATTTCACTGCAATAGTTATTTGCTGTTTTATTATTTTGTAGTGTATTATTTATTTTTGCTGTCAGTACCTCAACTGACTCGCCTTTCACCGATTTATTTAGTTTATTTATTATTTCAGCAATAGTCTGTTCATTACTTATTAAGTTTCTTGCGCTACCCTTTAATTTCGTCTTTATTAAAGAGATTGCAACAGGCTCATGGTCACCTTTGATGGATTCTAGTAACTGTAATGAGTCTGTGAAGGAACGCAGATTTTCCTTTTTTCCGTCAAATTCTATGACCAGTTTTGATGCTGTATTCAGAAAGTCAACTACTGTTTGTGCCATTTTATTGGAAGTTGTTGGAACCTTTATTATTTCAACAATCTCTGAGTTTTCAGTTTTTACTGAATATTTTATTTCTTGGTGAAGTGTGTCTGGTAGTTTTATCTTAACACCCTTCTTTGATGATACAATGAGAATTTTGGTCTTAAGGTCCAAGAAAAAACTTTCAGCAGCTGTCTTATGTGGTGTCGTGAGTCTGTTATAATTCACATTTAGTAAAATCCTGATCTGTTCCAACCTATCGCATAAAATCCCAATTTAAATCTTTCTTTGAACCCCCTTTATAGCACTTTTGTCTTAGTGGCCAACAAAGCAACAACAAAAGTGTGGGAAATAAAGAAATGATAAAACTGAAAAATGTTTGTGTGTTTCTGTTCGGATGATAATCTGCGCTTTATGTTATTTGTTGGACACAATAATAATAATTCGTATTTATTCAGTCCCTCAAATTATACATAATGTGAGGTTTTCGCTCTGTCTAGAATTAGGGATAATCCTCCTGATGAGATGGTCTAACCAACCATCGAAACGCGTCGAGGAAAGGTTTCCCCACCAACATTTTTTGGTTTTATCAAAAAACTATTTATTACAATAATAAATAATTGTAATAAATTGGGATTCTTAGTGCAATACACTACAGTAAAACTTTTTAATTAAGTGTTTATTTATTGTTTCCTCTTTTGTGTTTCTATCTATATTTAAGCATTTATAAGATTTGTCAAACTTTTCTTTTATTAAACCTATTTTCCGAACTATATCCTGCCAATCCATGAGAAAAACTATTTAAATTTTATTCAAGCCGTCTGCCCTACTTAAATATTTCTTTTTAAGTTTCTTGTTGTGCAAGGCGTAAATATGCAAAGCAAAATTTAAGGTCATCAAAATAGTGATTATAATCAAACAATATTCAATTAAACTATTTGAAGTTTCTGTTATTTCTACCTCATTAATAACATTTGCATTGGGGTTATTTATTTTTGTATGTTGTTTCCCCATTTCTTTACTGTATTTTAAATTATGCTAAATATACCAAATTTTAAGGTACACAATTATTATTATTTTTTTTTGTTTTAATTGTTTAATCATAAGCATAGTTCGAAAAAAAACAGTACCTTATTAGATTGTACTGAACTTACGCACACACAAAAGTTATTTATTTTTTAGGTACCTAACTAAGTCGGAAACAAAGTTAGGTACACAAAGACACAATAAAAAAAGAACGGTACGTTAAAATAAGGTACCGCTCTTTAAGATTTTAGAGTATTTTTTAGTTAACTTTAGAGTACTTTAAAGTACTAAGTTACGAATCTTTAGATAACTCACTTGTAGCTGCTTTCGTAATATTTTGACGAAGTTTTGTTCTTGTGCATTCATAAATAACTCGTATATTTTAGTAAAAAATACCCAACAGTTCCATGATGACAAAATGAGCAGCGATTTAAAAATGTACTTTTTGGTTAATAAATTACTTCGTAATATGGAAGTGCTGGCTCATTGCTGAGGTAAAAGCGATTATTAACCTACTCTAATCAGAAGTTTATCTTGAAATCTTCAGACATTTTACCAACTGGGAAACAGTCCATCAATTTGGAACTGTTGGGAAATTCTTAAACATGCATATACACGCATAGCATGTCAATTGTGTTTGTATTGGTGACACATTTTTTTATGATATACACACAAATATAAGAAAGTGTTGCCAGGTTAGGGTTTTACATCCTAAACGATAGAATAATTTTTATTTGTTTGATAGCGTTATAAATTTATAGTTTACACTAACGTATATGGAGTAAAATGTAGTTGCAATTAATAAAAATATTTTACGTTTTTACTACTATTAAAAACAATTTTTAAACACATAAAAGTAGTATCGTCAAATATGGGATGTTTTTGAAATTGCGTAACACAACTAAACTCAATGAAATCTAGAAATCAACTTTGTTGCCGATTTCTCCAATTTTGTAGCAAAAGTTAGAAATTAATATATTCATAAAATATTTAAATATCCCGTAAACCGCCTTTAAAAATAATTAAAAAAGCAGATTGCTTAATTATTTTCCTATTGTGGATAATAGTTAGACAAAATTTAATATTCACTTTTGGCAATACTGTTATTCTCATTGTTGACAGCCTCATAAGAGTTCGTTAAAGTTAAGGTACGGAGTACGTTAAGGTACTCAACAAAGTACGTTATTTTTAGAGTACTTCGTGAAAGTTCGTTATGATAAAGGTTGTGTATTTTAACAGGTTCTCTAAAATTTTAAGGTACCTATACTTAAATTGAACACTTTGTTACTTATGTGACTTTGTACCGAACTTGCCTAGGTACAGTACGGTACCTTAAAATACAGTATTTTAGAGTATTTTTTCGAACTATGATCATAAGTAATTTATATAGTTTAAAATATTCATATTTTTATTCTTATATTTATAGTTAATGTGTTTTTTTCAATTTGCCAAGAGCGATTAAGGCTTTCTGGCCTACTGGTGCATAACGAGATGCTCCATAGTAATAAATTTAGGACAAATTATGAAGACCTTCCTGTTCTTTGTTTAATTAGATGTTCAATATCATCTATTTTTGCCCAGAGCTTCGCAGCCTGGTCCCACGGTGGTGGTGCTTCGTTGAGTATTCTCAACAGGATTGCCTTTCCTCTTCTCAGCCTAGCAACGTAGCCACCTCTTCTCTTATTTTTTTTCACTAGCGGTATGTTGATTTCGGCCTCTTTGTTTTTTTGCTGACCCGAGCTTCTTCTATATTCCTCGATTGATATTGGCTTTGGCCCATCCGCCATTTAAATCTTGTCTTTAGGCCAGACAGTATCTACAACGCAGCTGGTGAATCGTTGTGGCTGATCCACCAGGACATTAATATGTAATATGTTGAAGTTGGGATTGCTCAATTTGAGAGCATATCCTTTTTATATATATTTTTTTTTCTATGCTCAACTAGGAGCCTGGCAGGATCGCCATATAGTAAAAGACTTTATTTTAATTTGTTGTATATAATTTATTTACGAATATATTCTTTAGCTCAATCTGGGAGCTAAGTTGAAGCCAGAAATTAGTCTGTGTGTTCTTTACAATTGTTCTTTCTTATATACTAAATTTTAGCTGAATTGACAATTTATAATTAGTAAACAGTTATGCATTCAATTACACATATTTACTGTTGGCTTATTTTAAAAGTGATATGATCAGCATAAACGTTTATAAAATGCGTCGGTCATTTGATATTCTTTTATTTGACTGCATGACACTATGCTACAAAAGTTGTGTTTACACTACAGTTATTTTTATGAAAAAGAACGCAAAAAAAACTTCTGCAAAATTGTATTTTTTTCTTTTTATGTAAGTGATTTATGCGTTGATTAATTGATTGCATGAACAAGTTAATTTTGTAATAAAATTGCCCTCTATCAAATTTTCCCATTGTACTTACTTTACTTAAACGTGTTAAGGTCAAAGGTCGAGCATGTTTTAGAATGTGCTTCAAACATGTGTGCATAGAGTTCATTTTGGATCGTTTTCGAATACTTTTGATGCTGGAGTATTTTCAAACATTTGCACAACATGTCCCAGCCAACACAGCCGGTGCTGTTTGATGCGTCGATGTCAACGAATAACTCATACAGATAATTGTTCATTCAATGTCGATAATCATTTTTTGCAAACTGGTCCAAAGGTGTTTCGTAGAAAATTCATTTTAAAAAGTTAAAAAATAGTTTTCTCTGCCTGTACAAGTGCCCATTTTCAACATCACATAATTACACAGGTAGTATAAGCAAGCATGATTCTACGTTTGATTTCGAAACTTATGTAATTATTTATGTTGATGGCGGTACCAAAGTTCTTTTACAACCTCATAGCTATAGTTCTCAACGATCACATGTGTTCAATTCTAAAGGATTGCCTGCTTGTAAAACCTAGCAGTTTGTTTTGATTAATTGACAACTAGAAGCATTTTATTGGATTCCTTCTCGATACTTTAAAAGGCGACATTTAAATCGCGCAATGTGTGTCCCATGATATCAATGTCATCGACAAACGTGAGTTGCATGTGTTTTTTGTTGAAAATTGTTTCAGATTTATTAGCTGCAGCATCTCGGACGATTTCATTTCCTCTCACTATCGCTGCGGTTAATTACGGTATTCACAATTCGGTTTATCAAAAATTTAAAGATTCATCAAAGCAAATTATTAAAGCAAGTTTTTTATTATTAATGTCCAGCTAATTTTTGGGTTGACAAGCTTTTTTTTTCTTATGTCCAGCTTTTTCAGGATTTGTGTCTGGCAACCCTATTCGTTACCCAACTCTGATAGACTCAAAATGTCAATTTGAGTATTAAAATTTTCTAATTATTCCCTAATTTCATCACAACTATAAGTCCTAGAGAGACCCTCTATAACCAACGAGAAAGGCCATTGGCCTTTTGGTGTGTAAGTATAATAATATACACGCTTTACTTTTAAAAAAATTTTAACTTTTTCCGAGATGGTACAAACCCCTATATTTGTAGCACCTCCTCTTAAAATTTTTACATTGTAATTTTTAGTGGCCTAGCGCCTTATCAATTTCCGTCGTAGTCTCTTTTACATTAATATTAAAACATGTAATAACAGGAATTTTCTTGCACTTACTAGAGTTTTCTTCTATTTTTAAGCACTTTTTGTTTATCCGCTTATAAGTCTTAACACTATCACTGATCACTGTTCACTTCTATTCAATGTAATAATCTTGATTCAATGATTTTACTTACGAACTACTGCGGTATTTATACCAATTCTAATGTACATAGTTGCAACTTTTGGTAGTACAAGTGGTCATAAACAAGGGTTGTAAAAATAAGAATTTAACAACTAAGGCCGTTAATTAAAATATTGTCTTAAAAGATTCATTCGTTTACGTTAAAATTTGTACAAATTATTACAAAATATTACGGAGTCGTTCGTTCGTTTACCCAAAACTCAGTTAGAGGGGAAATGTAAACAGAGAGATTTTTTGAGAAAAAGTGATAGTTTATTTGCTGAGTATTTGTAAAATGTTACGGGGAAAATTTTTGCTTGTAAAAGTTCAGTAACAACTACAACATGAATAAAAAACGTAAACAAAAGATAAACAGACAGTTACAATTTTGCAGCAATTTTTATTTAGTGAACAATTTGAAGTAAAAGAAATAAAATTAACTAAATTAAAGTTAAATTAAACTTATTAAAAATTAAAAGCTAAGGTCATTTTTTATTTATTTATTTATTGTCTATTGTATTGTTTTTTTCTTATTTTCTCGATTTACTTACTGGAATTTTACAAATTTTCTGTTCGTTTACTTTTCTTGTACAAATGATTTGGTTGGAGTAAATTCGTTCATTTACTCAGTAAATACTCAGCTTACTGGACTTTTACTGGAAAGTAAACGAATAGACCTAAAATTATAAACTAACATAGGGTTGTATTTTAAAAAACGTTAAATTTAAATGTTATTTTAAATATGAATTTATGTAAAAATTTAACCTAAATAAATAAATGTGGGCTGCTTCAATGTGGAATTGCGTTTAATGATGAAATCTTTAATTTCACTTAAAATATAAAAATATATTAAATGCTTTTTATTAAATGAATAACTTAATATACTTTACTTATTTTTCTTTATACTAATGAATTTTTTGATTTCTTAATGCATATTATGTGTTTGTTATTCCCTTTGTGTTTCTAGTGATAAGTTTATATTAAAACAAGTAAGAGTGGTATATTTGGCTTTGCCGAATCTTGGATACCCTTCACCAATGGTGTTCCAAAAGTAAAGTACAAAATCGTAATAATATATTGTTAATTATATAGTTTCTGATTACTGACTTAGTTGAGCCCCACACAAATGCTTGATATGTATATTTATTTTCTATTGTTCATACTACATGTAATTCCTAGCAATATTTAGCTATGTCGGAAAACGAAAAGCTTTTCGGTGGCGTCATCATCAAGAATAGTTATGGATATTTAAGCCAGCCAGTAGCTTTGATATGTGTGTCTATTTTACGAAAACTTAATAAAAGATGCTTCAAAATGTAGATGACCTTAGATTTGCAAGAGCACATCGATTTGATGAAGATTAAGTATTCTGGCATGCAACCCACTGTTTTGCCCAGTGAGGGTTGTGTACTTTAATTCGTACGAATTATCCAACTAGTAAAAGTTCTTGATTAGTTATTTAAAACTTTGAAGTTAGCGGACTGATTTAGGTCAAAGCTTTAACAATGATTGTCAATGTAAGCAAGCCTTAGAATTATAGGGTATAAACTCTTAGTTTTAGATACATACGTGAAATATATAGCTCTTAAATGGAATTAAGATGAATACTTCATCAATAATAATGTATTGTTCTTTCGATCTGTCCGATGGATGTGTGGAAAGTTTTGCTCTAGTTCATTGTGCAATTATAATGTGATTTAATTTATCAGCATTAAATCGATTCCCGGTCGGGGTTATATGGGAGATTTCACTAAATGTGAATAGAGCTCGCCCATTTTCAATACCGAACTTTTCAAGAGATCAGAAATACTTTTGTCAAATGTTGTGAATCTAGAAAGTTTATTTTAGGCGCTATCGCCCTGAATAACGATATTGTACAACGTCTTTATACTAAATGTCATCATCGTATCTATTATAATTTGTCATTTATTAGCTACTAAGAGATTGCCTCAGGCGAAGTTATACGGAAGCAATTGTCAAACGTGAACGGATTTCTCCCAAGTGCAAATTAAAAATTTAAATTTTCGTTGATATGTGAGATACATACATACATATGTAGGTTTTGAACGGATATCATGTACTCAGTTACATTTTTGTACTTCCTAGGAAGATTACCTATAATTTGATATATAATACATTCTCAAATGTTCAAAAGTCAGACACAAAATTAAGATAAATGCAGTGTGTCTGTCTGCTAAAATCAGATTTGTGGAGCTCCTGGAAGGTATAAATATATGCATTTTAAACAAAATTTTAGGATATGGTAAATTTCATCATTGTCGATCAAAACACCTGAAATATCGCTTAAACACTAAATTATATCTACCACAAATTACCGAATGCATCAGAGTTTAGGTAATCCCTGCGAAGTACGCTATTAAATTTCATCAAAATAAACATCTTAGATATCGATAAAACAGGAGCTCCAAAAACTTGACTACAACAGAAAAAAGGACAGATAGGTAGACGGACAGACAGACAGGGAGACAGACAAACAGACGGACGGACAGACAATCAGACAGACGGACGGAATTCGCGAAATCGATTCTCCTGCCGATTCTGAGTCGATCGGTACAATTTGAATGGTATTCATAATCAGATTTGTAGAGTTTATACATCAGATTTTAGGAAATCCTCCCACAAAGAACGCTGTCAAATTTCATCACAATCGATCTATAAACACCTAAGATATCGCTGAAATACTTACAAAATGTAAACAAAATTTCGCTTTTGATAAAATTTAATAACATGCTTGGTGGGAGAATTTCCTAAAATCGGATATAAAATTTATGCATGTCCGTCCTAAAGGATGATGGTTTTTCCTATTTCTGCATTTCATTTTTTCAACAAACATTCTCTAATGCGTACTTTGGGCAATTTGCAATACATCAAATTTAGTGTTTTGGCGATATCTCAGTGGTTTATGGACCGATTTTGATAAAATTTTACAGAATGCTTTGGGGAATTATTTCAAACAATCTGATGTATATTATATTATCACGTGTACACCAGGAGTATATTTTTTCTCTTGTTATTCAAAAGTGTGTTTCAATCAAAAAAAAAAAAAAATTAAAATTTTCGTCTAATTTTTGGTATTTTTTCAATATTTTCGGTGTTTATAAACCGATTTTAATGAAATTTAATAGCGTTCACTGCGGGAGAATTTCCTAAAATCTGATATATAATCTATGTAGGTCCATCCTCCAGGGGCTTCAGAAACTTGATTTCAACAGACAGACAGACGGACGGACAAACAGACGGACATCGGTTAATCGATTCTCCTCCCGATTCTGAGTCGATCGGTATAATCCAACTCTATTGATTTACTGGAGCATAGTTGCAATGTGGGTTGCATCTCACTGTTCTATAGCTACTACAATGGCATGTGTTTTGAAGAGATCAGGAATCTTGTTCATACAATGCATTACAGAGAAACCCCTTTTTTTAGCGCACTGCTAGTATATGTAATAAACTTCACCACCTATTGTGCTTTTCTCAACCTATTTTCCAATACTCACACAATGCTTTACATGAGTAGGGTCATCCCCAGAGGTTGGGATAAGATATAATAAAACTTAAAATAGTATGTCACAAAAACTCGAGCCAGCTCGAAAAAAATCTAAAAGTTAGCGGAGCAGTGTTGGTTAACATATCTCGTTTACATTATTTATAATATGAACTTACCTATAACAGATAGAATAATTTTACTGTTTCGAGTTTGAGCCTTCAAAAAATCCACTCTACACCTGTAAGTTCCGGAATCAGTGAATTTAGTGTTTTGAATAGAAAGTGTTCCCGGTTCTTTATCAAATATAAAGTAAGCTCTTTCCCCAAAAACAGTTTCATCTGACCATCGTTTAACGGCTTTTGTATAACCTTCACGTATATCAACACTAGAATTAAAATTGATTATTTGATATTATATCACTAAAATAAAGAGAAATAATAATCAGTTAAAGCTTATAAAACTTAATTATATTTTCAATAAGGTAGTAAAGTAAATATGCTAAAGTAAAATAATTGATTTGACATCAATTAAATAAATAAATAATAATGTATTTGACTAATTGACTTTAAAGCCATAAACATTGATATTCTGTAAAATATATACTTATATAATTACATATATCTTATCTATATATGAACATTAGTGTGACCAAATATTATATTGGGGGAACAATTTTTCGGAATCTTGTTCGTCTGGCTTCCACAAAACGATTCCCTATTCCAGATATTCAGATTAACCCGTGCCGCTCGTAGCTCAAAGTTTAAAAAAATCCCAATTTTTAGCCAAAAAGCTAACATATGGTGTAGAGTGTCCCAAAAAAAAAATTAAAGTCGTTGTACCAAAAGACGTACAACCAAATATATTACATTTGACCCCAATAATCCAAATACAAAGTTTCTTTCAGATCAGATATCGGGAAAGCGTGTCGACTTGACGCCAAAGTTTGGACATCCCTGTTATATGGGAAAACTGAGGGGTTTCTTTAGATTTCTTCAAAATGTTTCTACTTAGAATAAGTTTTTAAATACGTTTTTAACAGAATGCTACAAATAACAAAATAAGCTCTCCAACGAGATATAAGAATTCAACAAATCGTTCAAAAAAGCCTTTAATTACATTTTTATACAAATTAACTCATGCGTACACATAGGCTCAAAATGGTTCTAATTTTAAACTAACACGCATATCATACATAGGGGAGGAGGGGGTACATTCGGCACTTTTTTTTGGGCTCAATATCTCATAGGTTATTGTACAGATTTTGAAGTTGTATTGCTTGTTGTATTCCTTAATGTCTGAACTTTAAAATTTCAGAAAAAAATTACGAAATCTTAACGCTTGTTACTTATTTTTTTTTTAATAAGTAAAAAAGTCATTCTCGCTGAATGTGCCCCATACTGGGGTACCTTCGTCATTGGGCGGGGCACATTCGTCTACTATATTTCCAAAGGCAAATTTAAATTACAATTCGATTATGAATAAAATAAGTGGATGCGTATTTATTGAATAAATAAAATTAACAAAAAACTATCATATTCATAGATAAAATTAACAAAAATAAACACATTTGTTTTATTCTTAAAGCAAAAAATAAAAAAAAATAATTATGTGTATTATTTAATAAAATAAGAACTGAAGTCTACTTCAAACAAGTATTTAGGGCGGCTACGAGATGGTGAAGGTAGATTTGAAGGGCTTGGAAGCTTAAGTTCTATTTAGCTCCTTAAAATAAGTGATATGTCTTCATTTTCTATTTTGATAAATAGAGATGAAAAGTTTTCAAGCTTTCGGAAGAAACTTACTGTGAAGGTGTAGTCGCCAAGAGCTTCTATAATTTCAGCAACATAATAAATTTTCCTTTTGCAATTATGAGCTAGTTTAACCAGGATTCAGTCGATTCATGTTCCAATGTTTCATTTTTTTCTTCAATTTTAGCGAAGTGACCAAGCGACTTTTCCGTATCTGCATAAGATATATTCGAAATATCACTTTCATCTGAGGAAAATGTTAATCTTCGATGATGCATGATGCTGAATGTGCCCCAAAATAAAATGCCAAATCTTCCCCACAAGATCTTTCCACACATTTTTGTTTTTTTCTCTTAATCCTTAAGGGCGATTTAGAATGCACTTATTTTGTTTAAAAATCCACACAACACTTTATACTTATTCATAGAAATTATTTAAAATAATGTAAAAATTGAGACACAAATTACTTACGAGATGATATCACAATATAACAATAACACTTGTAAAAATAAAAAAACACGTATAACTCAGTCAATTCTTGATCTAGGAATGAAAAACTCCGTTAGAGTTAATTATTTTGATTTTCACTTCATTTGAATCAGTAACCAGTGATGTGCAATATGTGCATCATATCGAAAAGGCCTCCGACGAAAGTGCCCCAACGCCGAATGTACCCCCTTCTCCCCTATATATTTTCAATTTCTTAATATGAAATTCAATGGGACGATATCCTAAAATTTTATATAAAATTCATGTCGGTATAACCTAGAGGAACTCCACAAATCTAATTTCAGCAGACAGACTGAACATTATGATAATATTAAGTATGTATTAATATCAAATTATAGGTAATCTTCCTAGAAAGTACATAAAATGCTGCTTAGTACATAATATGCGTTCAAAACATACATTGTAGCGGAACAACATTTTTTATAACTTCATTATTATTTTATTTCATAACTTAATTATTTTGTTTATTCTAAGAAAATTATTATGTTTTGTTTTGATATAAAATGAACTTAATTATGTTCAAATTCGATTATCATATAATTTAAATTTTTATTGCATTTAATTAATTTTGGCTGAATGTAATTATTAGTTTATTTAAAGAATTTGACTCATTTATTTTTTGTCTCTTCAATTTACATTTGTTTTTTAACTCATTTATTTACATGCACGATCATGACTTAATATTTCTATCTATGTAAATGAGAGGATTATTATTTTGTTCCTTATGTTTTATTGTCTCTTTCGTATTATTTCAATGTAATTAAATTCACTCATTTACTCAATACTCAACTACTCAATTTATCTAAACAGGATTAACGGCATTATTTATTAATTCGATTGTTAAGCTTAATCCTAAACCATTTTTGAGAATAAATTCATTCGCTAATGAACTCTTGAACAGAGTGTTTGATAAATTTAAACAGCGGACTTTTTCTTAAAATTAAATAATAATTAAAAAGGACATTTTAAGACTTTTATAGTCCGATTTGTCCCTTAAAAATATAAAATAATAAGAAGTATTACCCAGCTAAGACGTAGATCGTCCAGCTTGGGTTTATTTAATAATATATCCCAAAAATAATAACACAAATCCTCTTAGAAAGGTTGACTAGTCCTGCCCATCCCACAACTGGCCCGGATCAATCCTTCCTTCCTACAACATACATATATGTTGTAGGAAGGAAGGAAATGTTTTGAAACACCCAAAACCGGCCAGTTTCGGCTCGGTTTTCGGTTTTTTAAATAAAACTATTTTGATTTAAATTTATGGTAAAATTTAGATAATTTTATTAAAAGAAAGTAAAGGTATATTTATTAAAGCTCATATTTATAATTTAATACTAAAATTTAGGAAATTAATTTACGCTTTCTAAATATGAGGGTTTTCTTAAATAAGTCTTGTTTCTTTTAGAGAAACTGCAGAGCCACTTTAGCTTGTATAATATTTTCATCCGAGCGACAAATTGCTTCAACAGCAGCGAATCTTTAAAAGTATTTACAATTTCAAAGTCGATAGAAGCAAATCTAAGGTCAACAGCTTTACTAAACTTTCGTGAATACTTTCTTTTAGAAGCAGAAATCTAACAGTAAACTTAATTCACTATTATGATGCTTTTTAACGCTTGTTTGTGAAATATTATTAAGAACTGACGAATTATTGAAATACCGAACAGTTTTTCTTACAGCCTCTAGGTTCAATTTTATATGGGCAATCGGTTTTAAATGATTCAAAGTTTCATCGTAGCCATCTTCAAAATTGTCTTCGCTTTCGTCGGTTTGAAATTTATCCACATCTGGATTTATAAGAAATTTTTCATAACAAACATTAGTGACTGCAAGATGAATTCCGTGTGTCAACCATAACAGAAGCAGTGTTTGATTTTCAGATCCAAATTTGATATTGACTGCTGCTCCATCGATTGTACATGCTACGATGTTTGTATCAAGTGAAATATTAAACTCCATTAGCTTTTGTCTAATAATTTCTTGCGTTTGCTTGGAATTACACGTTCCAAAAGTACGGCTGAGTCCCAAGTTATGAAATATACCGTCACATACCATCTTCCCCTTGCACTTGTCCATTCGTCCATTGTAAGGCACCTTTTGTTTTTTTCGTTCTTCTGCTTCATTTCATAGACAAATTATGTGCAAATTTATGTTATTTCTGAATAATACTAATAAAAAATTGTGAAAAATAAATAGCTAAAACCGCGATTTTTTCTACGGTTTTCGGTTTCGGTTTTGAGGCATAAAAAACCTAGGTTTCGGTTTCGGTTAAAACCGAACTGCAAACCCTAGTATATATTGATTTTCAGGAAAAAAAATTTTTCAACGGAATATAATGACACTGAAAATTTGAGCCAAATCGGACAACGTTCTATGGGCGGGCATCGGGTCCAAAGTTTAGGAGTCCATTTGTATGGTGAAAAATGGGTTATTTTTTATTTTTGAGAAATTTCAACTATAACTAAAATATTTTTACGAGAAAAAATAATGGAATATTAAAGAAAACTAATACAGCTTTATTTCAAATAGTCAAAAACAAAAATCCATGATGTTGTCCGAGTGTCATAATATTCCGTTGAAAAAGTTATTAAATTCGAAAAACATTTTCTTTCATACAAAAAATTGTCACCCTAATGTACTTACATATGTATCTCACATATCAGCGAAAGTTTAAATTTTTTGATTGCAATTGTTAGAAATCCGTTTACGTTTAACAATTGCTCTCGTATAACTTCGCCTAAGGCAATCTTTTAGTTCCTAATATATGACAAATTATAAATTATATAGATATATAGATACGATGATATTTAGTATAAAGCAGGGACTGTAACGGTTATGACATTTATAATAAAACTCACAAAATAACGGTTACTTTTTTAATTTTTATTTTTTTATCAGAAGTAAAAATTATTTTGTGCCTTTTATTATTTCAGGCAAAAATAATAGTTGTTTTTGTTTTATATTTTATCGCTCAAATTATACCGGGTATTTTTGATTCATATACTTTTGCTCAATTCATACCGAGTATGTTTTATTTATATTATATCGCTCAAAGTATACCGGGTATTTTTGATTTATATACGCTCAAATAATACCGGGTAGTTTTGACTTATCGCTCCGGGTATTTTTGATTTATATTTTACTAGCTTTATAACCCGCTACTTCGTTAGCGGCACCATTTGAATTGACAAAGTTACAAAATTTACCAAAATAACTTTTTCACTTATTTATCAATTCCGATATAAATTAAATTAAATACTTATTGGTTCTTAAGACACATATAGGACAAAATAAGTACCTACCCTACCTCCCTTATTTTTGTAGCTGACCCAATTTTGATTGCTAACCCAATTTAAATCTTGTTTACCCCTGATCAGCCAAATTAAAAAAAAAAATCCGGATACATGTCCTAATATTTTTATTGCTGATCTTAACTCCATTTTTGTTAATTGAAAAAAATACCAAACACCTATCACATATTTCTTTAATGTCAATAGAACAGACCATAAATCATTGATTTATTTATTATTTTATTGATTTAAATAACATGCACAGTTTAAAAGGAAAAAACCTATCTTTAAATTTTTGACCCGTTTTTGTTATTTTCGATTGCGGTATAAATTTTGTTTCTATAATAATTGATTCAAAAATTATATATGGGTCAAAAAAGTACCAAAGTTTAGTTTTTATCCTTTTTATTCCCTATTTTTAGCTCATTTACGAAAAGTAGCTACTAAAAACATGACTTTTTATTTTTCTATTCGATCTAAATCCAATTTAAATATTTTTTCTGTCGATATTAGTATCAGAGATATAACTTTACTAATGTTTTTATTTTCTACCCTATTTTAACCCCAAAACTGTTTAATTTGCAAAAAGTACTGAAAAGTCCCTTAATTTTTAGAGCTGATCTTAGACCATTTTAGTGTTTGTTTCCATCCATTAGGTTTAGAAGATATAATGTCATCGATTTTTCCCTTTTTTACCCCTTTGATTGACACATCTCTAATTTATACTTCTGACTTCATTAGCTCAAATGAATGTTTTCCCGTTTTCACCTTTTTGAACCCCATTTATCGTAAAAGTACCAAGCACATGTTTAATATTTTGTTAATACTTATTGATTGTGGCTTAAAGTGAGTCTTTATGTTTATAAGATCAAAAGATACGTATGGGTTAAAAAAAAGTACAAAAATATAGTTTTTACCCTTTTCGCCCTTATTAGTGCCATTTCCAAAAAAAGTACAGAACACATGTCCCTTTCTTTTTCTAGCCGATTATATGATTTGTTAATTTTCTAGCCTGTTTTAACCATAAGCGGCCAAATTAAAAAAAAATACCGAGCCCGTGTCCTTTAATTTTTAATGCTGATCATAGACCAATTTAATCTTTGTTTCTATCACTTTTGATTTAGAAGATATTACGTTACCGATTTTTTCCCCTTTTTACTCCAAAAATTAAAAAAAGGAATCAATCGCGTGTCTTATACTTCTGCAATGTGAATAGACCCGTCTGTAAATTATACTTCTGGCTTTATTTGTTTAAATGATATTCATAGTTTTTACTCTTTTGTGCCTCATTTATCGTAAAAGCGCGAAGCACCTTCTTAATTTTTGTTAGTCCTTATCAATTGTGATGTAAATTGAGTATTTATGTTTATTAGTTCAAGAGATACTTATAGGGTTAATAAAGTACCAAAATATATTTTTTTCCCTTTTTCTCCCTTATTAGTTCCATTTCCAAAAAAGTACCAAACTCGTGTCCCCTTTTTTTGCAAGATGATCCAAATCCAATTTCAACTTTGTTTCTAACGATGTAAATTTCGGAGATATGATGTTACTAATTTATCCATTTTCTGTTTCTGTTTAACCACTAAACAGCACATGTCTTATACTTTTTCAATATGAATCCACCCGTCTGTAAATTATAGTTCTGGCTTCATTAGTTAAAAACCTACCCTTGAATATTTCCCAGTTTTTATCTTTTTTACCTCAATTATCGTAAAAGTACCAAATACGTGTCTAATAATTCTTTGTTACTTATCAATTGTGACGTTTTCTGTTTCTCTATGTTTGTTATTTCAAAAGATACGTATGGGTTCAAAAAAAGTACCATTAGTACCATATTCAAAAAAGTACCAAATATGTTTCTCGTTTTTTTTTCAGCCCATCCGAAGCAAATTTCAACTCTATTCCTATCGTTTTGAATTTCGGAGATATGACGTTACTAATATTTCCTATTTTTTTCCCTGTTTTAACACCAAAACGGCAGAATTAAAGAGAAAAGTACCGAATACATGTCCCTTAATTTAAAGTGCCGATTTTAGACCGATTTAGTTTTTGTTTCTATCACTTTTGGCTAAGAAGATATATGTTTTTACCGATTTTTACCCCCAAAATTAAAAAAGTACCAGACACTTATTTTACCTTTTTCAGTGTCAATTTACCAGCCAATAAATTATGCTTCTGGCTTCATTAGCCGAAAAAATATTCTTAGCTAAAAAGCAAAAAACCTACTCTTGAATATTTTCCCTTTTTTTACCCTTTCGTCCCACATTAATCGCAAAAGTACCAAATACGTGTTTAATAGTTTTTTAATGCCTATCAGTTGCGATATAAATTATGTTTCTATGTTTATTAGTTCAAAAGATATATATGGGTTAAAAAAGTACCAAAATATAGTTTTTACCCTTTGTTATTCTTATTAGTACCATTTTTGAAATAGTACCAAATACGTGACCATTTATTTTTTTATCCGATTCAAATCCAATTTAAACTTCGTTTGCATCGGTGTTAGTTTCGGAGATATTATGTTACTAATTTCTCCCTTTTCTGCCCTGTTTTACGCTTTAAAAGGTCGAATTTCAAAAAAGTACCGAACAGGTGTCCCTTAATTTTTAGTGCTGATCACAGACTAATTTAGTTTTTGTTTCTATCACTTTTCATTTAGAAGATATATTTTTACCCCCAAAATTAAAAAAGTACCAAAAATGTATTTTATTTTTTCTTTGTCAATCGACCAGTCAATAAATTATACTTCTGGCTTCATTAGCCTAAAAGATATCCATGGCTAAAAAGCAAAAAACCTATCCTTGAATATTTTCCCTTTTTTACCCTTTTGTACCCCATTAATCGCAAAAGTACCAAATACGTATTTAGTTCTTTTTTAATATCTATCGGTTGCGATATAAAACATGTTTCTATGTTTATTAGTTCAAAAGATACATATGGGTTAAAAAAAGTACCAAAATATAGTTTTTACCCTTTTTCATTCTTATTGGTGCCAAACACGTGTCCCCTTATTTTTCTAGCCGATTTAAATCCAATTTCAACTTTGTTTCTATCTGTATTGGTTTCGGAGATATGATGTTACTGATTTATCCCTTTTTTACTCTGTTTTACCTTCTAGGAGGTTGAATTTCATAAAAGTACCGTGCTAATCTCAAGCCAATTTAATCTTCGCTTCTATCGCTGTTGATTAAGAAGATATAATGTTACCGATTTTTCACTTTTTTACCCTTTTAATTGAAAAAAGTACCAAACACGTATTTAATATTTTATACTGGGCAATCGACCTCCCTATAAATCTTATTTCTAGCTTTATTGGTTCAAGTGAAATACAAAGAAAAAGAAAAATGGACCTACCCTAATTATTTTTCCCCGCTTTTCCCCCTTTTTGAACCCTGAATCAAAAAAGTACCAAACACGTGTCTAATATTTTTTTCTTGTTTACCGGCTCCGTTTTGAATTTTGTTACTCTGTTGATTGGTTCAAAAGATACACATGGGTTTAAAAAAGTACTAACATTTTATTTTTACCCTTTTTACCCCCTATTTGTCCCATCTGCTAAAAAGTACCAAACACGTGTCTACTTATTTTTGCAGCTGATCCCAACGCAATTTCAATTTTGGGCCTATGATGTTTACTTCCGGAGATACAGCATTACTAATTTTTCCCTTTTTTACCCCTTTTTACCCCCTTAGAGGCCGAATTTCCAAAAATCCCGTCTTAGTGGATCTATACTTTGAAAAAGGTACCCGCTGTCAAAATTTCAGCTCTCTAGCGATGATGAGTCAGTCAATCAGTCAGTCAGTCACGTTAGAGTTTTATATGTGGGTGTGAGTTCCAAAACTCGCT
Source organism: Stomorhina lunata (assembly GCA_933228675.1). Lineage (NCBI taxonomy): Eukaryota > Metazoa > Arthropoda > Insecta > Diptera > Rhiniidae > Stomorhina > Stomorhina lunata. The sequence goes on along the minus strand of OW121740.1, from coordinate 78,399,187 downwards.
CGTTCCAGAATTTAAAAAAAATGAGATAACAATAGATTCTGATAGTTCTTTTGGTTCTTTATAAGGATACATATACAGACTGCATCAAGTCATATCCTTTTCTATGTTTTTGTATGTCCTAAAATTGCAGTTCGTAGCAAAACTCGTTCGTTCCATTTATTATTTATTTCCAAAACTGTCTCGTTCCATATTCTGTAGCAAAACTCGTTCGTTACTTGGTTGAAGTGAGACAAACCACCACAATGAGTTTTGACTTTCTCATTTTTATACCATAGGTTGAGAGGGTATTATAAGTTTGTGCTGATGTATGTAACGCACCGAAATATTTGTCTATAGTATACCGATCGACTTAGAATCACTTTCTGAGTCGATTTAACGACGTCCGTCCGTCCTGCTGGCTGTCCATGAAAAGCTTGTAATTAAAGTACAGGTCGCAATTTTGAAGATAAATTGATGAAATTTGGCACAGAGATATCTTTTTGTACTGGGACCATGCCTATTGAAATTGGTTGAAATCGATCCATTACTTCAGGTACATACGGCAGTACTCCCGGAATTGAAGTAACAAGAAATTTTTTTCAGATCAGTTCACATTCCACTTTAGTGGAATGTCATTTATCAGAAATGCAACAACTGCTAGAATTGTACAGTCGAGTACGGTTACAACGAACTCCGCTAGACCGACCACTATTGTCAATATCATTATAAATGTCTTTAGTTCATTATAAATGTATGAATTTATATGAATATTTCTTAAGGGGACTTTTGATATTAACTATAAGCGTGGCCACCAAATTGTCGGAACCGGAGAAGTAATTCGTAATGAGCGATAATTCGTTATAAACGGTCAGAACTCAATAATTTTCATTTTCACTTTTAACAAGTTTCCTTAATTTTAATAAATTAATTTACCTTTAAAAATATAGTAAAGTTAAATGATTTGTTTTACTGATGGGTTACTGCGAGTTGCAAAACTCGTTCGTTCCAATATGAAATGTAGCAAAACTGTTTCCTTTCGAAAATTGGTAGCAAAACTCGTTCGTTCCAAACTTCAAAACTTTATTTTTCCTTACTTAAGGAGTTTTGATTTTGTAAACTATATGCCTTTATAAAGAAATATCATAATGTTTTAGAATTAGTAGCTTTCAACTCATTTGGATCATTTATTAAGCTGTAGGAAGTTTTTTGCATTTTACCAAAATTTTGCAAACATGGAACGAGCGAGTTTTGCTTCTCACCCCTTCATATATATAGATTGGTGAACTCATACCGGTTATGACGATTATTTTGATTTAATATTATATATTTATTTTGTGATTTACATTTTTTAAAGCAATTTCTGAGCTATACCCAACAAACCAAAAAACGATACCGTATCATTTATGATATAATATTTTAAAAGTTTATAGAATCATAAATGATTTGACTTAACGATATTGTTGTAATATTATATTTTTTTTAAAATATAATAAAAACTCGGTTATAAAATTTTCAACTTAGAATTAAAAATCAAAAAAATTTCAACAATATAAAAAATAAAAAAATAAGAGAAGAATTTGTAATATACATCTGCATATAAGAATACGAACGTGTTAATTAAATAAAAATACAGAAAATAACAATAAAGGTAAGTGCATTGTAATATTCATTTGAGTTTTCTTTAAAATATATAAATATCTTTTTTAAAACAGATATCAAAAAAGTTGTTTGAATGAAAATACGCTGAGCAAAATGCCTTTTTAGATTTTTTGAAACAATAACTGATATTGGTTTTTCTGCGAATCAAAATTCTTAGTGATGGATTGTATCACAAAATCGATCATTTTGAAGGTAAGCGTGAACTTTATATTACGACAGTTATTTTTTAAATTACATTTAAATTACATACATATATAATTCCCACGACATCCCAATTAAAAAAGTGATACTTCTCTCAGACAATGAGTTGCATTCGATTCTATTGTTAGACTCATTGAAAGGGACATACATTTTAACTCCGGCTCTGAACGGCAAATGCATTAGTTACAGAAGTTTTACATAGCCTAATACTCAATAACCAGTGGCTAGCTGAGTTATGAGTTGAACCGCTATTTATTTGAAAATTTATTTGTTCAAGTGGGTCTGGCCGGAGATCGAACTTAGGACCTCTGATATGCTAGGCGGATGACTAATCTGCTGTACCACGGCGGTTCACAATTACAATTAGATGTGGTAATATTTAATTCTTCTGTGTACTAAATGCAGAAAGCGTAGACCACATGCTTAAATTTCGTTTATATCCACTATTTTTCAGACAATGACAAACTCTACATACTTAGGTTTACACGTTCGCTCTACATTTTACCGACCATGTATTTTAAATTAAATAATTACATTGTTTGTATTATCATAATGCTTACGTCTTCCCATTATATTTTTTCAGGTGGACATTGCATTGCTGGTAACACTGGTAAAAAAGGACACACACTTTTGGTATTGCAATCGAAGCAAGAATATAATATATAACTTTAAGAAGATACTACATAACTTAAGGAATTTTACACTTAAATAAAATTATAGATGTGATATATATACCCAACAAACCAAACGATATCGTAATGATATCATAACGAAATCATTAACTCGGCAAGCAATTCCGAGAATGAAGGTACACTCGATAATGATATTATATTTTTTGAAAAAAATATCATTAACGATATCGAGAATAAGAGGCAGAACGATAGTTTCGCGATATTTGCCGAGATTTGAAAAAATAACGATATTATAATGATATCATTAATTAATAATGGTTCTAAAATGATATCAACAAAAATAAAAATTCTGCATTTTAAGCTCTTAATAGCCTGTTTTTGAAACTACAAATTGTACGTCAACTTACGAAAAATTGAACTTTTGGTTTTTGAAATTTTTTTTTGTGTGAAACGAGAAAAAGCTTTTAAAATTTTGGTTCATAAATTAATAGCCCGTTTGTGTATCTAGTTTTTTTCCAAATCACTCGTCATATGAGTAGAAAAATTTGGTTTTCGTTTTTGTAATTAAAATGTCAGTTCTGATTGAGTAAAAAACGTAAGAACAAAAAGCTTTTACAAATATATCGTTCTTTTAAGTGAATTTCACACGTTCTTTGAGTCAAAAACAGACAATCAGAAAATATCAATCGTTTACAATTTTATTTTCTAACTTAAAATTTTTGCTGTAGAAATAATGAATATTTATTAAAAAAATATATATTTTTTAAATAAATTATAATAAAAAATGTATAAAACGTACATATATGTTTGCTAGAGTACTTTATTTATAATCAAAAGTACCTTTTAGAAAAAAAAGTACCGTTTAGAATAAAAAGTACCTTTTAAAATAAAAAGTACCTTTTAGAAAAAAAGTACCTTTTAGAATTGAAAGTACTTTTTAGAATTAAAAGTACTTTTTAGAATAAAAAGTTCCTTTTAGAATAAAAAGTACCTAGAACTATACTAGAACTGAACTAGAACTGAACTAGAACTGAACTAGAACTGAACTAGAACTGAACTAGAACTGAACTAGAACTGAACTAGAACTAAACTAGAACTGAACTAGAACTGAACTAGAACTGAACTAGAACTGAACTAGAACAGAACTAGAACAGAACAAGAACAGAACTAGAACAGAACTAGAACAGAACTAGAACAGAACTAGAACAGAACTAGAACAGAACTAGAACAGAACTAGAACAGAACTAGAACAGAACTAGAACAGAACTAGAACAGAACTAGAACAGAACTAGAACAGAACTAGAACAGAACTAGAACAGAACTAGAATAGAACTAGAACAGAACTAGAACAGAACTAGAACATAACTAGAACAGAACTAGAACAGAACTAGAACAGAACTAGAACAGAACTAGAACAGAACTAGAACAGAACTAGAACAGAACTAGAACAGAACTAGAACAGAACTAGAACAGAACTAGAACAGAACTAGAACATAACTAGAACAGAACTAGAACAGAACTAGAACAGAACTAGTACAGAACTAGAACAGAACTAGAACAGAACTAGAACAGAACTAGAACAGAACTAGAACAGAACTAGAACAGAACTAGAACAGAACTAGAACAGAACTAGAACAGAACTAGAACAGAACTAGAACAGAACTAGAACAGAACTAGAACAGAACTAGAACAGAACTAGAACAGAACTAGAACAGAACTAGAACATAACTAGAACATAACTAGAACTGAACTAGAACTGAACTAGAACTGAACTAGAATTAAACTGAAACTTATCTAGAAAGTTGACACATATTACAAAAACTGTATGAAAAAGTCTATCATGATATCGTATATTTATCGACTATGGAGAAACCCTTCATCATAAAACCCTGTAATGTAAGGCTCCTGAAATATGAAACAAATTATCAGTTGAAGGTGTTGTTCTGGCTTTTAATGGCAATAATATATTAAAAGAAGTCATGTGCAAATAGTTCCTCTTCGTAAAAGTCATAGAATAGAGTTACTTTAGCCCCAAAAGGGCTCCCGAAACGGTCAAAGACGATATTTCGTTTTGGTAGAAATTTTTCTTTCATTTGGTGGAGAAGGTACTGATTGGTAGGTATTGCACTGATTAGAAAAATCCGCTCAGCAAGTCGCTAACATCTATACTTGCTTTTGATCTTGCAAAGGAAGAAGAAGAAATATTGGATATTTGTCCGAGATTTACCAACAATTTCTAAAATACTACAAAAAAAAAATTTTACATTTTGAGTTATTTTTTTGACATAAAAAATAAATTGTTACCTTTTTCATTTTTAATTAAAAATTTTGTATGGAAAAATGAAAAAGCTTTTGAATTGAGATATATTGGCAGCCAAGCAATTTGGAAAGAGAAAAAGCACAACGTAACATAACGTAAGCTAGACGAATACTTTATAAGAACTCAATTTCAGACGAACCCGTCTGCCTTCAAAACGTTCGCACTAGAAATCACATTAGTTAGAAGAACCTGCCATAAATGTATAGACGAAAGTAAATGTCAAATCAGGCATTTAAAAAATTCTAATCGCCTGGAAAACAAAAAACAGTTATTTATTTTTTGTTTGATTAGGACATGAACACAATACAATGCATTGTGTTGAAACTAGGAAAAGGTTATGGGAGGGGGAATAGGTAGTGTTTGTGGACATTTGATTTAAACTTCCATATATTGCAACTGGTTGGAAGGACGAGCTCTAACAGATAGACGTGTATTGCGTAAGAAAATTCATGTATCGAAAACGAGTTTCCTGATTTCGTTAGAGCACATTCCAAAGTAGTAACAATAGAATTGGGTAACCTAATGTTACTGATGAGCACTTTTGCTGTACTCGGTCAAGAAGTTAAAAAATAAACTTTGAAGCATCGGCATGAGAGTTGTATTTCACTGGTACGCAATACATGTTTCGAAATAGGGTCTATGTAACATACATGGGCATACTGCATTACTTTTTTACTGCAGTAAGCGTTTCAGTAATCAGTAAATGTTTACTGATTACTGAAACAAAAAATCAGTATTCAGTAAATTTTACTGATTACTGAAAAAATAAATCAGTATTCAGTAAATTTTACTGAATACTAAAAACTTTTTTCAGTATTCAGTAAATTTTACTGATTACTGAAGAAAAATTTCAGTAATCAGTAAAATTTACTGATTACTGAAAAAAATGTTCAGCATTCAGTAATTTTTACTGATTACTGAAAAAAAATTTCAGTATTCAGTAAATTTTACTGATAACTGAAAAAAAATTCAGTAATCAGTAAATTTTACTGATTACTGCAAATAAATTCAGTAATCAGTATATTTTACTGCTTAATGATTAGGTTGCAGTATCTAGAGTTTTTCAGCAAAAATTAAAAAAAAAACTTTTTTATTTTAACACAGAAATGTCATTGTAGACAAGCACTTAGTAAGTAATGGTACTACAAAAAGCCCATCTATGGTACTTGCCTTATTAAGTTACAAATAGGGAGTAAAATAACCCAGCAAAACTTTTGATTACCAAGTTATAAGATAAACAGCTAAAATACTGAATAGGAACTTCTTACTCATTAACTGTTTAAATCGTTACATTAACATGGTGACGTCATTGGAGGTAAGTACTTACCAATTGCAGAAAATTAGGGACTTGAGTACATACAAAAAAATTCCCACAACATTACAATTGGAACAAGGGGTACTTCTCTCAGACAATGAGCTGCATCCGATTCTATTTTTAGACTCATTGAGCTACGTTTTAACTCTGGTTCCTAACGGCAAATGCATTAGTTAGAAAAGTTAAAAATAGGCTAATACTGGTGTGGCCGAGAATCGAACTTGGAACCTCTGTTTGTATGCACAAGAGAGTTTATGACCTTTTTTGGTATCTTAACACGTTTAGATTATGCTGGTGTGTTCACAAAAGTTGTTTAGTTTTATGGTAGCTATAATTTTACAAAATATAACGTGTGAAAAATCAGGATTTCAAAAAAGTTATGATAAAAAAATTTTTTCTTGAACATTTTTAAAAAAGACATCATAAAATTTTATTAAGAAATATTTTACATGCTCTTGGCTACATTTTTCCCAACATAGTAAAGCGATATTTTTAAGTGCTGATTAGCTATTTGCGAAAAACTGATTTTTTTTGGCATCATGCTAATATTGGGAAACTTTGGTGGCCCATAAAAAAAAACGGTCACTAAACTAGACAAACTGAGTATAGGGTTTTACTACAATTCGATAGTAGAATAGGACCCATATAGTCACGGCCTTGCACTTTTCAAAATATGTTCATTTGTTGTGTAGTTTAGTTCTTGTTTTTTTTAATTATATAATCTAAACCACCGGATACTGCATTCAATAATCAGTATTACTGATTTTTTTCAGTATTCAGTAAAATTTACTGATTACTGAAATTATTTTCAGTATTCAGTAAAATTTACTGATTACTGAAATTATTTTCAGTAATCAGTAAAATTTATTGAATACTGAAATTTTTTTTCAGTAATCAGTAAAATTTACTGAATACTGAAAATTTTTTTCAGTAATCAGTAAAATTTACTGATTACTGAAAATGTTTTTCAGTAATCAGTAAAATTTACTGAATACTGAAATTTTTTTTCAGTAATCAGCAAAATTTACTGAATACTGAAATTTTTTTTAAGTAATCAGTAAAAATTACTGAATACTGATTTTTTCTTTCAGTAATCAGTAAAAGAAAAAAATACTGAAAAAGTACTGGTACTGCAAAGTGCCCATCTATGCTATGTAAGAGTGCAAGAGAGGGTGAAAGTGCTTATTGATGATAGCATGGTATCCAACTCTATTGAACCACTGAAGTGTCACACTTTTCTATCGTTTTTACATTGGAATGTGCCCTAATGAAATTAGGGAACTCGTTCCCAAACTCAAATCTTCTTACGCAATGCATGTCTCAGAATAGGGTCTTTGTAGGAGCTACTCGACCGAGTGTAGAAAAGGGTGAATGTGCTCGTCGGTATGCAACTCTATTGAGCCACTGGAGTGTCACAATGTTTTATCGTTTCTAGTTACTTTTGATAGAAATCAGGAAACTTGTTCCCATTTATGAAGCTAAATCTACATATTATGAATACCGTTTTAGATCTGCTGTAGATTCGAAGAAAAAGTGGCAAACCATACGGGAAATTGGCATTGGAAACAAAGCTGAAAAACATTGCAATATTGATGTTAATGAACTGAATGAATCATTCATAAATGTTCCATCTAGTTTACCTATGAATGTAGCCCAATCTGCTGTGATATCTGAGCCATCACTACTACCCTCAGTATCCCCTTCCTTGCGTCGTTTTGATTTCACACGCGTTTTTGAAGATGAAGTTTTTACTTGCTGTAAATCAGTGACATCGAATGCTGTTGGCTTTGATCAAATTCACCCCAAGTTTATCAGACTTATGCTACCTGCAATAATACGTCATACTACACACATATTTAATACTACAATTACTACCAGCCATTTTCCTAACTGTTGGAAATATGCAAAGGTTATACCTGTAGCCAAATCTTCAAATGAATATCGCCCAATATCCATACTACCATTTTTGTCTAAAGTATTCGAACGACTTTTACACAATCAAATGAGCAAATATCTAAATATACATAATCTCTTGTTCAGCAAACAATATGGATTTAGAACAGGCCATAGCTGTGTTTCTTCATTGATAAGTGTGTCCGAAGATATAAGATGCAACATTGATAGTGGTGGTGTCACACTTTTGGTTCTTTTGGATCATTCTAAGGCATTTGATTCAGTAAATCATGAGACGCTCTGTAGTAAGATATACAACAACTTTAATTTTTCATCAACGTACCTCGTTGATCGTTACCAGTCTGGTGATAGTGTATCTACTCCCTTACTTGTGACTAAAGGAGTACCACAGGGTTCCATTCTTGGACCACTGCTCTTCACTTTATATATAAATGATTTACCTAATTGTCTCTTACATAGTAATATCCATATTTACGCTGATTATGTGCAAATATATATAAATTGTAAAAAGGACTTAATAGATTATGGTATTGCAAAACTTAACGAGGATCTAAACAAAGTATATTGCTGGGCGTCATCAAATGGTCTGTACCTGAACCCCAAAAAATCTAAATGCCTTATTGTATCCCAACGGAATCAAAGTATCGTTACTTATATCCCAATCACCTTAGGAAATGAAAACATATCGATTGTTGAATCAACTAAGAACCTTGGCATAATTTTCAACAATTCCCTTCAATGGAACACTCATGTTAACTCTGTTTCTGGAACAATATTCTCAATGCTTAGAACGCTATTTCCGTTGCAACACATCACACCCCTTAGTATTCGCGTGCTTCTTGCAAAAACATTCTTAATGCCAAGATTTTATATGGCTGTGAAATCTTTGCATATTGCGACTCAACCAGTAAATCCAGATTAATAGTAGCGTATAACGCTATTCTTCGTTATGTCTACGGCATACGAAGATATGATGGTACTTCTCGTTATTCTTAATCATTATACGGAGTCGAAATCTTGGACTTGCTTAAAATCAGGGCTTTAATCTTTTTGCACAAAATTATTTACACACAAGAACCAGCTTACTTATTTGAGCGCATTCAATTCGCAAGATCAAACAGAGGGAAGCAAATCATTCAACTCAGATATCGAACTTTAATATCTGAGTGGCAGTTCTTGACAAACACAATACGGCTGTGGAACTCGCTACCAAACCCACTACAAACAATTGGCAACGCTTTACACTTTAAAAATATGTTATTTTCAAATTTTTAATTTTAAAGATATTTTATTTTACTTTATATTTTTGTTTGTTATTCTCTTTTTTGTAATTCATTATTTTGGTTTTATATTTTTGTTATTATTGTATAATTTATATGTTACTATTTATCAACATTTTTATTGTTATCATCATAAAATCGCATGCTGTAACTTAAAAGATTAATTTCTTGTTGCATGCGATATCCAATAAATAAAAAATAAAAAAAAAAAAAAACCCGAACTTTTTACTTAATACTTGCCTTTCTCATAAACAGAACATCATTGAAAAAATGTTTAATTTAATTTTGAAAAAAAATGTTAAATATTTTTATTTTTTGTTTTTATTTATTTTTGGTTTTATTTAATTTTAGGGTTAACATCATTTTACAAAAGTCTTACGCTTTACAGGAAAAGCTTTCAGAAAAGTAAAAAAATATTTCATGGCAATTTTATTATTTGATATTTCACTAAAGCTTTTATAATAGTAATCTCAACACTTTTCTAAGCTTAACGCTTAGGTTAGTAAACATTTTATAAGTTATTTCTAAAACCATTTTGGTTTGTTGGGAATTATCTGCAAAAAAATAAGAATTAAGGAAGATGCATCCAGAGCAGAGAAGCGCAATGGATCAATACTAAGCCACTTATAATGATTCATTCATTTTAGAGTATAAATGACTACACGTCATTTAAAAAAAAACTATCCAGAGTTACTCATACTTACTACGACGTTGATTTACAAATACAGCTAGAAACAAGTATGACCCAACAAACCAAAATGGTTTTAGAAATAACTTATAGAATGCTTACTAACCTAAGCGCTAAGCTTAGAAAACTGTTGAGATTACTATTATAAAAGGTTTAGTGAAAATAGTGTAATAATCAAAACTGAACCCTTACAATAAATTTAATTTTATAAATTATATATTAATCATTTAAGAAGAATAGTTTATTAAGCATGCTCACTAGAATTGCTCTCTTTCTCATTCTTTTGTTATCATATACAAATAATTTCACAATTTCATTTTAAGTAATTCCACAATTTCTTTATAAACACCTAGTTTAAATTTGTAGGACATTTGAAATATTATTTTGAAATATTTAATTACTGTTTTTTAATTTTATACTGTTTTAAACACTTTACTGATAAGAAAAATACTTCACTCTCCACTGAAAAAACACAAAGACCGACAACTTTTACAAATAATACAAAATTGAGACAAAAAAAACCGTACTTTATTCCAGGGATGACCAAAGAGAGGAATGTGATTGTATTTGTGAGCGAAAGAGAGGATACACAGGCAGAAGCAAGAATTGACATAAATTTGGTTGTTTATTTCTATTTTATTTCAGTTACCACTGAACCAGCGTGAAATGAACATGCGGAGGAGTGATGATTTTTTTTTTTTTTTGTTGTTTTTATGTAAACAAAAATTATTTTCTTTTGTTTCTATAAAGAAAACATAACTTTTTAGAAATGTATATTCAGCATAGTATATTTTTTTATAAATACAATTTAAAAAACTTCCTTTTTCTATAGAAAAACTTCCTTTTCCTATAGAAAAACTTCCTTTTCCTATAGAAAAACTTCCTTTTTCTATAGAAAAACTTCCTTTTTCTATAGAAAAACTTCCTTTTTCTATAGAAAAATTTCCTTTTTCTATAGAAAAACTTACTTTTCTATAGAAAACTTACTTTTTCTATAGAAAACTTACTTTTTCTATAGAAAACTTACTTTTTCTATAGAAAAACTTACTTTTTCTATAGAAAAACTTACTTTTTCTATAGAAAAACTTACTTTTTCTATAGAAAAACTTACTTTTTCTATAGAAAAACTTACTTTTTCTATAGAAAAACTTACTTTTTCTATAGAAAAACTTACTTTTTCTATAGAAAAACTTACTTTTTCTATAGAAAAACTTACTTTTTCTATAGAAAAACTTACTTTTTCTATAGAAAAACTTACTTTTTCTATAGAAAAACTTACTTTTTCTATAGAAAAACTTACTTTTTCTATAGAAAAACTTACTTTTTCTATAGAAAAACTTACTTTTTCTATAGAAAAACTTACTTTTTCTATAGAAAAACTTACTTTTTCTATAGAAAAACTTACTTTTTCTATAGAAAAACTTACTTTTTCTATAGAAAAACTTACTTTTTCTATAGAAAAACTTACTTTTTCTTTAGAAAAACTTACTTTTTCTATAGAAAAACTTACTTTTTCTATAGAAAAACTTACTTTTTCTATAGAAAAACTTACTTTTTCTATAGAAAAACTTACTTTTTCTATAGAAAAACTTACTTTTTCTATAGAAAAACTTACTTTTTCTATAGAAAAAGTAAGTTTCGAGAACAAGGAGCAGTAAAGAACCTTCCTGGTCCCGGCAGACACCGAACTGTCCACACGGCTGACAATATTCAAGTGGTACAGGAGAGTATTCGGGAGGATCCAGAAACATCAACCAGGAGACGTTCGTCACAACTGGGCCTCTCAAGAACGTCGCTGCAGCGAATTTTGCACACCATAGGATTGTTTCCATACAAAATTCAACTTGTCCAAGAATTGAAACCAACAAATTACCAGCAACGACTTGACTATGCAATTTATTTCCAGGAAAAAGCACAAGAGAATCCAAATTTTATTCATAACTTAATAATGAGTGACGAAGCCCATTTTCAATTAAATGGGTTCGTTAACAAGCAAAACTGTAGGATATGGGCTACGGAAAACCCAAAAGTACTTCATCAACGACAATTGCACCCAGTTAAGTGTACCGTTTGGTGCGGTGTTTCTTCAGAAAGGATCATTGGCCCATTTTTTTTTTTTTGAAAATGAACAAGGTGTCGCCATTTCCGTCAATGGTGATCGATATCGGGCCATGTTGCAAAATTTTGTACTGCCAGCCGTGGAAAACCATCCGCAAATATGGTTCCAACAGGATGGAGCCACAGCGCACACTGCGAGGGCCACAATGACTCTTTTACGCGACATCTTTGGTGAAAGAATAATTTCTCGTAACAGCAATTTTAATTGGCCTCCACGGTCCCCGGATTTAACCGCTCCAGACTGTTTTCTTTGGGGCTATTTAAAAGGAAAAGTTTATGTTAATAAGCCTAGGACTATTGAGGAGTTAAAAACCAATATTCGAGAAGAAATTAACAACATACCACCGGAAGTTTTGCGAAAGGTCATGGAAAATGTGTTGGAAAGAGCACATTTGTGCGAAGCAGAATATGGCCACCACTTGCGGGATATCATTTTTAATAACTAATCCAAAAATATTCCCCATAAATTTAATGTATTTAAAAAAAAAAATTAAAAAAATATTTCTTAAATAAAAAGTTATAAGCAATTCACACCACTTCGGTCTTTCTGGGCCATCCTCTTCTATTGACGTTCCAAATTTTGTCAAAATCCATCTCGTAGTTTAGAAATTGCAGAGTTAATACCACTGTGCACTATTAACTTTATTTGCACACATTACTCTTCAATACTCCAATATTTAGCTTAAAAATGCAATGGGAGGCAACGTTTTCAGAGCTCTTAAAAGCTATGTATTAAAGCTTGATATACGTGTTTAGTATCATTGGATCGGGAAGGACCAGGAGATGAACACCAAGTAAAAATCTTTTTTAAGTGAGTTAATCTTTTTACACTTTGTAGCGTAAAACAAAAAAAATATTATTTTTCTACTTTTTTAAGGAAAATAATTTCAGTTTTTGATATTTTGTAGAAATGACATGGATAAAGATATCACAATAAAATTTTGCAGTTATGTAGACCAATAAGATCTAAAAGCAATGGACTAAAATTCCCAATTTTGACTGAAAAATTCCCCAATTCCCAACTCGGGAAAAAGGGGTTTCAAAAAATGAGTTTTTTTACAAATATGGCAACACTGACTCTATTTGCAGCGCGTTTCAGAAAAAATACTTTTCCAATCAATAACAGATATGTCAGAAAATATAAACATTATAACTTTTTTTAAATCGGTGCTTTGCCATTTGAGAAATTTTTGTTTAAACTAAAATTTTTTTTTACAAATTAGCATTTTTTGGAGAGGGCATGTGCGAGGACCAAAAGTCCAATTAGCAAGAAATTTGTTTTATACGCATTCTCGTTATGTTTTCTTTTAAAAACTTTAAAATCTTTTTATGTTTCTTAAAAAAGTATTTTTTATTAGTGAAAAAATATAGCTATCTTTTAGGGAAAAACTCAAACAAAACGAAATTTTTTTTAAGTTTCAACTTTGAATATTTTTAACATTTAAACGAAAGAAGATATCTATAACTGACTTGCACAAAAATTATTTGGAATTTTGTTAAACATTTAACGAATATTCTTAAAAAATTTTTGGTCCTTTATTAATTTAATTTATTTAAAAATTAGGTAAAAAATCAACCCAAAAAATTCCTTTTTACCCAAATATCTAGAAACCCAAAGGAGATAACCTACACATGTAAGCGTATTTTTTGTAGATCTTCTCGAGGACAACTTAAGTTTAAAATGTCTTTTCAATCCATCCATAAATGGATTTTTGGCGAATTTTTAAAAAAGTCGAACACCTGAGGTGACCAACTTTGAAGGTCCATCAATCACTCTCCCGACCCCTCAAGGACCAGTGCTTTTTAAAACCAACTCGAATACTCCTTGACTACCACCATGCCAAATTTCATTTAAATATCTCTAGTCGTTCAAAAGTTACAGAATTATTTCCAAAAAAAAAGCATCCGTAAACCACTGTGGGTTGTAGGATATCTCGTATGATAAGTTTGTTCTACAACTAATTTATAATTTGGTTTCAAATTGGTTTATTGGGTATTCTCAGAAACAATAACAAATCTATAGCGAGAATAAATAAGAAGAGAATAAATTACATCATATTTGATAAAATTATTATCATTCTAAGAATTTATTGAACATGCTTGTAAAGGGTTGTAGGATATCTCGTATGATAAGCTTGTTCTACAACTAATTTATAATTTGGTTTTAAATTGGTTTGTTGGTCTCAAATTGATTCGAAACTCACACAACTCAAAATATGAATGAGTCGTAAACTATCCATTTGTATTCATAAATATAAAAAAATACTTGTGCTATGTCTACATGATGGTCAGATTTTACAATATTATAAGAAAAATTGTAAGAAAAATTTCTTACAATCGTGTAAACATACAATTTTTTGCTGAGAACGTTGTCAGCTAGAACGTTGTCAGCACATTGTCACGCAACCACCATACAATGAAATTGTCAGATATCTTACAATCGTGTAAACACTCTATTTAAAATTGGCAGAACATTTTAAAAAATTGTCAGCTTCATTTTTATTGTCAGCTGCATGAAATTCCACCATCTTACAATGCAATCATTGTCAGACAATTTTAACTTCTTGGTTTTAATTGAAAACATACGGTTTTTAGGATTTATATCATTAAAAAATAAATAAATAAAAATAGCAAAATAAAATTATATTGAACATGCATTTTAATTGGGAATATAGTGTTATTATATATCAATCTTAAAAAAGTTTTTCGAATTAAAATATTATAAAAAGATGAATTAAAAAAGCAAATAACCAAATAACACTTTTAGCAAAAAACTTAAAAACAGCCAACATTTTTGTTTTATCTGAGTTAACATTAATAGATTTTGGATTAGAAAAATTTTTTATAAATATATTTTATATATACTTTTTAAGCAAAAAATTATGGATCGAAATTGAAATTTCCTGAAACAATAGGTCTATGTCAGGAATAACGTTCAAAAGACACTTATTTCAGCATATTTCGTTATGCTGAAATCAAGTTTGATGAGCTCCTAGATGGCATACCGACATAACTTAGATGTATGGGTATTGTATGTTAATAGTGTTTCTACCAAGGTATACTATTAAATTTCAACATATATCTCAGTTGTTAGTAGAACTACAACTGAGATATAGCAAAAATTCGAAATTCGATGCCGAATTCAAATTTTTGTATTTTCTTTTAAATTGTATTTTTTTTAATTTGTATAAATTCCTCAATTTTCGTATAGTATACCGACACGAATTATATATCAGATATTAGAAAATATTGAACTATATATCAAGTTTTAGGAAATAATTCAGCGCAACTTGAGACCCTATGCTCTACTGGCAGTCAAGGATAACAGAATTTAGCGCAGCACAATCATCAAAATCGATATATCAATAACTGAGATATCGCGAAAGCACAATATATCGATGTCCTCAAATTGGCAAATTAAAAAAAAATAAATTAAAAAAACCGTTTTTATTTAATCCGAATTATATATCAGATTTTAGGAAATTTTCTAACGCAGCACTAAATTTCATTAAAATCGGTTTATAAACAATGGAGATATTGCCAAAATTCAAAATTCGATGAGAATTGAATTGAAACATTTTTTAACTGCATTTTTAAAAAAAGATTTTAAAATTCTAAGAATAGTCAAATACGACTCTCTGAGTCGATTAAGACCCCGACTCCTGAGTCGATCGGTATTATTTTTATTTGTTTAAAGACGAATAATGAAAAAATTACAAACTGAATGGCAAACTTATAATATCCTTTTACCTATTGGTTTATATAGATCAGATATTAGTAAAAAAATCGGTGCAGTATTGTACAAAAATTAAAAAATTTAATTTTAATAAAACTGTAAAAATAGGATTTGTATTTGTTATATAGTGTGGTTCCTCAAATTGGTTGGAAAATGACAATTATATATAATTTTAAGTAATTTATGAGTCTGAGATGCCCCTATTTTGGGAGCCGATTGCGCCGCCATAGTAAAAGCTAGGCTTTTTTAAGTTTAAACATTTCTGTCAAAATTATTTTAAAATCGGCATAAAGGTTTAAAAGTTGCAGACTTATTTCAATAATTTTTTCCACAATCCTACTGTGAGACATTTTTGCTCCACTTCACATTCATCTTCACAGCTTTCTAAACATACACTGTTAAAATTTTGGCAATTGCCTGTTTTTTCCATTTTGATTAATATTTTATAATAATCAAATATAAATTTCAAGTCAAAAATACAAAAATGAACAATATTTTTCATGTGCTTTGTGACTGACAATAGATTTGGCAATTTGTTGTGTACACATATCTGATAATCGTGTGAACTGCCAATTTATTGTAAGCTGAGATTGTCAGCTTAATTAATTGTCAGACAATTTCTGACAATGAAATTGACAGCTTTTCTTACAATTTTCTTACAACCGTGTAAACACACAATTTGCCTTTTGCTGACAATTCTTTATTGTCAGTTTATTGACAGCCCATTGCCAGATGTGACAATATTGTAAGATCTGACCATCGTCTTGAACGTAGCTTTATAGTACTATGGATCAGGCGCAGTGTGGCCATATCCAAAAATATTTTACAGCTAAATCGGCTTTAAAATAATGCTAGAAAATGCTAACTAAAAACTTAAACTGCCAAAAAATAATGCTAACATTTTAATTGCATTATTTTTTGTTACTTTGGTAAATATATCTTTATAAAGTTTATTTTTCATAATTCTTTCCTATAAACACTTATTCTACATAATTTTAATAAAACGAACTGATTAAAAAGTAACAGAATATTTATTAAATATACATTTATGTACGAAATTTTGCCATTTGCTACCAGTTTTTAGAGAAATTGCGTATGCAACAAATAAACTCAAAATTGTCATTATCTTCAGAGAATTTAAGTGATTTTGGTATACATACTCAGTATTTGTTTCAAATTTTATTAAAATAAACTTTTTAATGATCCGAAAAAAAATATAATATTTTTTCTTAATAACTTTTAATGCTCTACACGACTAGACTATGCCGTTTTTAATATTCACAAAAAGTGTGAAAATGTATAGGCCTAGTTTTCAGCCACCCGTCCCAGATGGAAAGTCATCTTAAAATCGACTGGGAAGGTGTTTTGCATCTAAGACTAATATTTCTGTGCGTTACATACATCAGTACCGTACGGTTAAAACTGTGCTAACAGAATGATGTTGTATGCAGTTGTACCATGTTAATTTTTTTTTCTGATACATAAACAATGTGATGCCATTTCCATTCACTTTTTTTGCCGGGGTTACATATTTAAATGTGTAATTAACAAAAAATTGTATGGGGTTTGAAATTAAGAGTACTTATTTGAGTAAATCAATATTTTCAATATAAAAAAGAATGCAAAAAATGCTAAATATATAATCGAAAAATGATAAAAATAATGCTAACTGCTAAATGGAAAATTTGCAGCTAAATTGAAAATAAAAATGCTAAATCTAGCCGCAAAAATGCCAAAATGGCCACACTGATCAGGCGCGACCACCGCGAAGCAAGTGCTTGCCAGAAGTTTTCTTATTCTCTTTCATTAAGTCGTCATTCAACCTTTGACGGATGCACACGAGTCGAGGCTGTTATAAGTTTTATTAATTTTTTTGTATTTTTTGTTATTGTTTTTTTTTCCGATACACTGTCAGATTGAATGTTAGAAAAATTATTTTTTCGCTAAACATTCAATCGTTTTTATAGAAAATATTTGATTTTTTTAGTAAAAAATACCTTTTTATTTTCTTTATAGAAAAGTAAACTTACATTTTTTCTATGTAAAACCACGTTTTTTAAAGAACACAAAAACGTTTTCTGAATAAAACATACATTTTCTAAAGAAAACAAACATTTTCTTTAAACATAAAAACATGATTAACCTTCTTAAAGATATGGTTTTATAGAAAAAGTAAGATTTTCTACAGAAAAAGTATGTTTTTCTATAGAAAAAGTATGTTTTTTCTATAGAAAAAGTATGTTTTTCTATAGAAAAAGTATGTTTTTCTATAGAAAAAGTATGTTTTTTCTATAGAAAAAGTATGTTTTTTCTATAGAAAAAGTATGTTTTTCTATAGAAAAAGTATGTTTTTCTATAGAAAAAGTAAGTTTTTCTATAGAAAAAGTAAGTTTTTCTATAGAAAAAATTAAGTTTTTCTATAGAAAAATTTAGTTTTTCTATAGAAAAATTAAGTTTTTTCTATAGAAAAATTAAGTTTTTCTATAGAAAAAGTAAGTTTTTCTATAGAAAAAGTAAGTTTTTCTATAGAAAAAGTAAGTTTTTCTATAGAAAAAGTAAGTTTTTCTATAGAAAAAGTAAGTTTTTCTATAGAAAAAGTAAGTTTTTCTATAGAAAGAGTAAGTTTTTCTATAGAAAAAGTAAGTTTTTTCTATAGAAAAAGTAAGTTTTTCTATAGAAAAAGTAAGTTTTTCTATAGAAAAAGTATGTTTTTCTATAGAAAAAGTATGTTTTTCTATAGAAAAAGTATGTTTTTCTATAGAAAAAGTATGTTTTTCTATAGAAAAAGTATGTTTTTCTATAGAAAAAGTATGTTTTTCTATAGAAAAAGTATGTTTTTCTATAGAAAAAGTAAGTTTTTCTATAGAAAAAGTAAGTTTTTTCTATAGAAAAAGTAAGTTTTTCTGTAGAAAAAGTAAGTTTTTCTATAGAAAAAGTAAGTTTTTCTATAGAAAAAGTAAGTTTTTCTATAGAAAAAGTAAGTTTTTCTATAGAAAAAGTAAGTTTTTCTATAGAAAAAGTAAGTTTTTCTATAGAAAAAAGTAAGTTTTTCTATAGAAAAAGTAAGTTTTTCTATAGAAAAAGTAAGTTTTTCTATAGAAAAAGTAAGTTTTTCTATAGAAAAAGTAAGTTTTTCTATAGAAAAAGTAAGTTTTTCTATAGAAAAAGTAAGTTTTTCTATAGAAAAAGTAAGTTTTTCTATAGAAAAAGTAAGTTTTTCTATAGAAAAAGTAAGTTTTTTCTATAGAAAAAGTAAGTTTTTCTATAGAAAAAGTAAGTTTTTCTATAGAAAAAGTAAGTTTTTCTATAGAAAAAGTAAGTTTTTCTATAGAAAAAGTAAGTTTTTTCCATAGAAAAAGTAAGTTTTTCTATAGAAAAAGTAAGTTTTTCTATAGAAAAAGTAAGTTTTTCTATAGAAAAAGTAAGGTTTTTCTATAGAAAAAGTAAGTTTTTCTATAGAAAAAGTATGTTTTTCTATAGAAAAAGTATGTTTTTCTATAGAAAAAGTATGTTTTTCTATAGAAAAAGTATGTTTTTTCTATAGAAAAAGTATGTTTTTCTATAGAAAAAGTATGTTTTTCTATAGAAAAAGTATGTTTTTCTATAGAAAAAGTATGTTTTTCTATAGAAAAAGTAAGTTTTTCTATAGAAAAAGTAAGTTTTTCTATAGAAAAATTAAGTTTTTCTATAGAAAAATTAAGTTTTTCTATAGAAAAATTAAGTTTTTCTATAGAAAAATTAAGTTTTTCTATAGAAAAATTAAGTTTTTCTATAGAAAAATTAAGTTTTTCTATAGAAAAATTAAGTTTTTCTATAGAAAAATTAAGTTTTTCTATAGAAAAATTAAGTTTTTCTATAGAAAAATTAAGTTTTTCTATAGAAAAATTAAGTTTTTCTATAGAAAAATTAAGTTTTTCTATAGAAAAATTAAGTTTTTCTATAGAAAAATTAAGTTTTTCTATAGAAAAAGTAAGTTTTTCTATAGAAAAAGTAAGTTTTTCTATAGAAAAATTAAGTTTTTCTATAGAAAAATTAAGTTTTTCTATAGAAAAATTAAGTTTTTCTATAGAAAAATTAAGTTTTTCTATAGAAAAATTAAGTTTTTCTATAGAAAAATTAAGTTTTTCTATAGAAAAATTAAGCTTTTCTATAGAAAAATTAAGTTTTTCTATAGAAAAATTAAGTTTTTCTATAGAAAAAGTAAGTTTTTCTATAGCAAAAGTAAGTTTTTCTATAGCAAAAGTAAGTTTTTCTATAGAAAAAGTAAGTTTTTCTATAGAAAAAGTAAGTTTTTCTATAGAAAAAGTAAGTTTTTCTATAGAAAAAGTAAGTTTTTCTGTAGAAAAAGTAAGTTTTTCTATAGAAAAAGTAAGTTTTTCTATAGAAAAAGTAAGTTTTTCTATAGAAAAAGTAAGTTTTTCTATAGAAAAAGTAAGTTTTTCTATAGAAAAAGTAAGTTTTTCTATAGAAAAAGTAAGTTTTTCTATAGAAAAAGTAAGTTTTTCTATAGAAAAAGTAAGTTTTTCTATAGAAAAAGTAAGTTTTTCTATAGAAAAAGTAAGTTTTTCTATAGAAAAAGTAAGTTTTTCTATAGAAAAAGTAAGTTTTTCTATAGAAAAAGTAAGTTTTTCTATAGAAAAAGTAAGTTTTTCTATAGAAAAAGTAAGTTTTTCTATAGAAAAAGTAAGTTTTTCTATAGAAAAATTAAGTTTTTCTATAGAAAAAGTAAGTTTTTCTAGTTTTTCTATAGAAAAATTAAGCTTTTCTATAGAAAAATTAAGTTTTTCTATAGAAAAATTAAGTTTTTCTATAGAAAAAGTAAGTTTTTCTATAGCAAAAGTAAGTTTTTCTATAGCAAAAGTAAGTTTTTCTATAGAAAAAGTAAGTTTTTCTATAGAAAAAGTAAGTTTTTCTATAGAAAAAGTAAGTTTTTCTATAGAAAAAGTAAGTTTTTCTGTAGAAAAAGTAAGTTTTTCTATAGAAAAAGTAAGTTTTTCTATAGAAAAAGTAAGTTTTTCTATAGAAAAAGTAAGTTTTTCTATAGAAAAAGTAAGTTTTTCTATAGAAAAAGTAAGTTTTTCTATAGAAAAAGTAAGTTTTTCTATAGAAAAAGTAAGTTTTTCTATAGAAAAAGTAAGTTTTTCTATAGAAAAAGTAAGTTTTTCTATAGAAAAAGTAAGTTTTTCTATAGAAAAAGTAAGTTTTTCTATAGAAAAAGTAAGTTTTTCTATAGAAAAAGTAAGTTTTTCTATAGAAAAAGTAAGTTTTTCTATAGAAAAAGTAAGTTTTTCTATAGAAAAAGTAAGTTTTTCTATAGAAAAATTAAGTTTTTCTATAGAAAAAGTAAGTTTTTCTATAGAAAAAGTAAGTTTTTCTATAGAAAAAGTAAGTTTTTCTATAGAAAAAGTAAGTTTTTCTATAGAAAAAGTAAGTTTTTCTATAGAAAAAGTAAGTTTTTCTATAGAAAAAGTAAGTTTTTCTATAGAAAAAGTAAGTTTTTCTATAGAAAAAGTAAGTTTTTCTATAGAAAAAGTAAGTTTTTCTATAGAAAAAGTAAGTTTTTCTATAGAAAAAGTAAGTTTTTCTATAGAAAAAGTAAGTTTTTCTATAGAAAAAGTAAGTTTTTCTATAGAAAAAGTAAGTTTTTCTATAGAAAAAGTAAGTTTTTCTATAGAAAAAGTAAGTTTTTCTATAGAAAAAGTAAGTTTTTCTATAGAAAAAGTAAGTTTTTCTATAGAAAAAGTAAGTTTTTCTATAGAAAAAGTAAGTTTTTCTATAGAAAAAGTAAGTTTTTCTATAGAAAAAGTAAGTTTTTCTATAGAAAAAGCAAGTTTTTCCATAGAAAAAGTAAGTTTTTCTATAGAAAAAGTAAGTTTTTCTATAGAAAAAGTAAGTTTTTCTATAGAAAAAGTAAGTTTTTCTATAGAAAAAGTAAGTTTTTCTATAGAAAAAGTAAGTTTTTCTATAGAAAAAGTAAGTTTTTCTATAGAAAAAGTAAGTTTTTCTATAGAAAAAGTAAGTTTTTCTATAGAAAAAGTAAGTTTTTCTATAGAAAAAGTAAGTTTTTCTATAGAAAAAGTAAGTTTTTCTATAGAAAAAGTAAGTTTTTCTATAGAAAAAGTAAGTTTTTCTATAGAAAAAGTAAGTTTTTCTATAGAAAAAGTAAGTTTTTCTATAGAAAAAGAAAGTTTTTCTAGAGAAAAAGTAAGTTTTTCTATAGAAAAAGTAAGTTTTTCTATAGAAAAAGTAAGTTTTTCTATAGAAAAAGTAAGTTTTTCTATAGAAAAAGTAAGTTTTTCTATAGAAAAAGTAAGTTTTTCTATAGAAAAAGTAAGTTTTTCTATAGAAAAAGTAAGTTTTTCTATAGAAAAAGTAAGTTTTTCTATAGAAAAAGTAAGTTTTTCTATAGAAAAAGAAAGTTTTTCTATAGAAAAAGTAAGTTTTTCTATAGAAAAAGTAAGTTTTTCTATAGAAAAAGTAAGTTTTTCTATAGAAAAAGTAAGTTTTTCTATAGAAAAAGTAAGTTTTTCTATAGAAAAAGTAAGTTTTTCTCTAGAAAAAGTAAGTTTTTCTATAGAAAAAGTAAGTTCTTTTGTAAAAAAAGTAAGTTTTTCTATAGGAAAAGTAAGTTTTTCTATAGAAAAAGTAAGTTTTTCTATAGAAAAAGTAAGTTTTTCTATAGAAAAAGTAAGTTTTTCTATAGAAAAAGTAAGCTTTTCTATAGAAAAAGTAAGTTTTTCTATAGAAAAAGTAAGTTTTTCTATAGAAAAAGTAAGTTTTTTTATAGAAAAAGTAAGTTTTTCTATAGAAAAAGTAAGTTTTTCTATAGAAAAAGTAAGTTTTTCTATAGAAAAAGTAAGTTTTTCTATAGAAAAAGTAAGTTTTTCTATAGAAAAAGTAAGTTTTTCTATAGAAAAAGTAAGTTTTTCTATAGAAAAAATAAGTTTTTCTATAGAAAAAGTAAGTTTTTTTATAGAAACAGTAAGTTTTTCTATAGAAAAAGTAAGTTTTTCTGTAGAAAAAGTAAGTTTTTCTATAGAAAAAGTAAGTTTTTCTATAGAAAAAGTAAGTTTTTCTATAGAAAAAGTAAGTTTTTCTATAGAAAAAGTAAGTTTTTCTATAGAAAATGTAAGTTTTTCTATAGAAAAAATTACTTTTTCTATAGAAAAAGTAAGTTTTTCTATAGAAAAAGTAAGTTTTTCTATAGAAAAAGTAAGTTTTTCTTTAGAAAAAGTAAGTTTTTCTATAGAAAAAGTAAGTTTTTCTATAGAAAAAGTAAGTTTTTCTATAGAAAAAGTAAGTTTTTCTATAGAAAAAGTAAGTTTTTCTATAGAAAAAGTAAGTTTTTCTATAGAAAAAGTAAGTTTTTCGATAGAAAAAGTAAGTTTTTCTATAGAAAATGTAAGTTTTTCTATAGAAAAAGTAAGTTTTTCGATAGAAAAAGTAAGTTTTTCTATAGAAAAAGTAAGTTTTTCTATAGAAAAAGTAAGTTTTTCTATAGAAAAAGTAAGTTTTTCTATAGAAAAAGTAAGTTTTTCTATAGAAAAAGTAAGTTTTTCTATAGAAAAAGTAAGTTTTTCTATAGAAAAAGTAAGTTTTTCTATAGAAAAAGTAAGTTTTTCTATAGAAAAAGTAAGTTTTTCTATAGAAAAAGTAAGTTTTTCTATAGAAAAAGTAAGTTTTTCTATAGAAAAAGTAAGTTTTTCTATAGAAAAAGTAAGTTTTTCTATAGAAAAAGTAAGTTTTTCTATAGAAAAAGTAAGTTTTTCTATAGAAAAAGTAAGTTTTTCTATAGAAAAAGTAAGTTTTTCTATAGAAAAAGTAAGTTTTTCTATAGAAATAGTAAGTTTTTCTATAGAAAAAGTAAGTTTTTCTATAGAAAAAGTAAGTTTTTCTATAGAAAAAGTAAGTTTTTCTATAGAAAAAGTAAGTTTTTCTATAGAAAAAGTAATTTTTTCTATAGAAAAAGTAAGTTTTTCTATAGAAAAATTAAGTTTTTCTATAGAAAAAGTAAGTTTTTCTATAGAAAAATTAAGTTTTTCTATAGAAAAAGTAAGTTTTTCTATAGAAAAAGAAAGTTTTTCTATAGAAAAAGTAAGTTTTTCTATAGAAAAAGTAAGTTTTTCTATAGAAAAAGTAAGTTTTTCTATAGAAAAAGTAAGTTCTTTTGTAGAAAAAGTAAGTTTTTCTATAGAAAAAGTAAGTTTTTCTATAGAAAAAGTAAGTTTTTCTATAGAAAAAGTAAGTTTTTCTATAGAAAAAGTAAGTTTTTCTATAGAAAAAGTAAGTTCTTTTGTAGAAAAAGTAAGTTTTTTATAGAAAAAGTAAGTTTTTCTATAGAAAAAGTAAGTTTTTCTTTTTTCTATAGAAAAAGTAAGTTTTTCTATAGAAAAAGTAAGTTTTTCTATAGAAAAAGTAAGTTTTTCTATAGAAAAAGTAAGTTTTTCTAAAGAAAAAGTAAGTTTTTCTATAGAAAAAGTAAGTTTTTCTATAGAAAAAGTAAGTTTTTCTATAGAAAAAGTAAGTTTTTCTATAGAAAAAGTAAGTTTTTCTATAGAAAAAGTAAGTTTTTCTATAGAAAAAGTAAGTTTTTCTATAGAAAAAGTAAGTTTTTCTATAGAAAAAGTAAGTTTTTCTATAGAAAAAGTAAGTTTTTCTATAGAAAAAGTAAGTTTTTCTATAGAAAAAGTAAGTTTTTCTATAGAAAAAGTAAGTTTTTCTATAGAAAAAGTAAGTTTTTCTATAGAAAAAGTAAGTTTTTCTATAGAAAAAGTAAGTTTTTCTATAGAAAAAGTAAGTTTTTCTATAGAAAAAGTAAGTTTTTCTATAGAAAAAGTAAGTTTTTCTATAGAAAAAGTAAGTTTTTCTATAGAAAAAGTAAGTTTTTCTATAGAAAAAGTAAGTTTTTCTATAGAAAAAGTAAGTTTTTCTATAGAAAAAGTAAGTTTTTCTATAGAAAAAGTAAGTTTTTCTATAGAAAAAGTAAGTTTTTCTATAGAAAAAGTAAGTTTTTCTATAGAAAAAGTAAGTTTTTCTATAGAAAAAGTAAGTTTTTCTATAGAAAAAGTAAGTTTTTCTATAGAAAAAGTAAGTTTTTCTATAGAAAAAGTAAGTTTTTCTATAGAAAAAGTAAGTTTTTCTATAGAAAAAGTAAGTTTTTCTATAGAAAAAGTAAGTTTTTCTATAGAAAAAGTAAGTTTTTCTATAGAAAAAGTAAGTTTTTCTATAGAAAAAGTAAGTTTTTCTATAGAAAAAGTAAGTTTTTCTATAGAAAAAGTAAGTTTTTCTATAGAAAAAGTAAGTTTTTCTATAGAAAAAGTAAGTTTTTCTATAGAAAAAGTAAGTTTTTCTATAGAAAAAGTAAGTTTTTCTATAGAAAAAGTAAGTTTTTCTATAGAAAAAGGAAGTTTTCTATAGAAAAAGTAAGTTTTTCTATAGAAAAAGTAAGTTTTTCTATAGAAAAAGTAAGTTTTTCTATAGAAAAAGTAAGTTTTTCTATAGAAAAAGTAAGTTTTTCTATAGAAAAAGTAAGTTTTTCTATAGAAAAAGTAAGTTTTTCTATAGAAAAAGTAAGTTTTTCTATAGAAAAAGTAAGTTTTTCTATAGAAAAAGTAAGTTTTTCTATAGAAAAAGTAAGTTTTTCTATAGAAAAAGTAAGTTTTTCTATAGAAAAAGTAAGTTTTTCTATAGAAAAAGTAAGTTTTTCTATAGAAAAAGTAAGTTTTTCTATAGAAAAAGTAAGTTTTTCTATAGAAAAAGTAAGTTTTTCTATAGAAAAAGTAAGTTTTTCTATAGAAAAAGTAAGTTTTTCTATAGAAAAAGTAAGTTTTTCTATAGAAAAAGTAAGTTTTTCTATAGAAAAAGTAAGTTTTTCTATAGAAAAAGTAAGTTTTTCTATAGAAAAAGTAAGTTTTTCTATAGAAAAAGTAAGTTTTTCTATAGAAAAAGTAAGTTTTTCTATAGAAAAAGTAAGTTTTTCTATAGAAAAAGTAAGTTTTTCTATAGAAAAAGTAAGTTTTTCTATAGAAAAAGTAAGTTTTTCTATAGAAAAAGTAAGTTTTTCTATAGAAAAAGTAAGTTTTTCTATAGAAAAAGTAAGTTTTTCTATAGAAAAAGTAAGTTTTTCTATAGAAAAAGTAAGTTTTTCTATAGAAAAAGTAAGTTTTTCTATAGAAAAAGTAAGTTTTTCTATAGAAAAAGTAAGTTTTTCTATAGAAAAAGTAAGTTTTTCTATAGAAAAAGTAAGTTTTTCTATAGAAAAAGTAAGTTTTTCTATAGAAAAAGTAAGTTTTTCTATAGAAAAAGTAAGTTTTTCTATAGAAAAAGTAAGTTTTTCTATAGAAAAAGTAAGTTTTTCTATAGAAAAAGTAAGTTTTTCTATAGAAAAAGTAAGTTTTTCTATAGAAAAAGTAAGTTTTTCTATAGAAAAAGTAAGTTTTTCTATAGAAAAAGTAAGTTTTTCTATAGAAAAAGTAAGTTTTTCTATAGAAAAAGTAAGTTTTTCTATAGAAAAAGTAAGTTTTTCTATAGAAAAAGTAAGTTTTTCTATAGAAAAAGTAAGTTTTTTTATAGAAAAAGTAAGTTTTTCTATAGAAAAAGTAAGTTTTTCTATAGAAAAAGTAAGTTTTTCTATAGAAAAAGTAAGTTTTTTATAGAAAAAGTAAGTTTTTCTATAGAAAAAGTAAGTTTTTCTATAGAAAAAGTAAGTTTTTCTATAGAAAAAGTAAGTTTTTCTATAGAAAAAGTAAGTTTTTCTATAGAAAAATTATAAAATAATATATTCAATACATTTATAAAAAGTAATGTTTTCTCTATAGAAACAAAAAAAAATAATTTTGGTTTACATAAAAATAACAAAAAAAAGATCAATACTCTATCGCATGTTCATTCCTCGCTTGTTCAGCGGTAACTGAAATAAAATAGAAATAAACAAGCAAATTTATAATGATTCGTGCTTCTGTCAGTGTATCCGCTCTCTTGCCTACAACAACAATCACATTCCTCTCTTTGGTCGTCACTGCTTTAGGACATGCCCAACAAACCAAAATGGTTGTAGAAATAACTTATAGAATGCTTACTAACCTAAGCGTTAAGCTTAGAAAAGTGTTGAGATTACCATTATAAAAGGTTTAGTGAAAATAGTTTAATAATGAAAACTGAACCCTTACATTAAATTTACTTTTATAAATTGTTTATTAAGCATTGAAGAAGAATAGTTTCTTAAACATGCTCACTAGAATTGCCCTCTCTCTCTTTCTTTTGTTATCATATACAATTAATTCCACAATTTCTTTTTCAATAATTCCACATTTTTTTATCAGAATAATAAGAAGAATAAATAAGAAGAGAACAAATTCCATCATATGTGATAAATTTAAAATTTGCTTCCAAATTGGTTTGTTGGGTTATGTCTAACATGTTACTAATTATATATATTTTTTCCGGCTGTTACACCGTGTTATACTAACTTAAACTGAAAATAACCCGATTTTTTTTACAAAATATATAATAATGGGTGTTTTTTTTAGAGGTATAGAACTTCGAATTGAAATAAAACACAAGAAAATCGTTTTAATGTCCATCAATTTGGCTTTATTGGAAGGATAATTTTATGCCATTAATGTTTAAATATGATTTCGGGCATGTGGCCGCCGCGGCTGGCTCGAATAAAGCCAATTCTACAGGTCCAATTTTCAACAACTTTTTCGAGCATATGGGGCCGTATGTTGG
This sequence comes from Stomorhina lunata, assembly GCA_933228675.1. Classification (NCBI taxonomy): domain Eukaryota; kingdom Metazoa; phylum Arthropoda; class Insecta; order Diptera; family Rhiniidae; genus Stomorhina; species Stomorhina lunata. The sequence continues at coordinate 78,371,615 of OW121740.1, read as the reverse complement.
CAATAACGCCACGAATGTTGGCTTCCAAGTCCCCTAACGTTTCTGGTTTGTTGGCGTAGACGAGCGACTTCACATATCCCCAAAGAAAATAATCCAGTGGTGTCAAATCGCACGATCTTGGTGGCCAATTGACAGGTCCATTCCGCGAAATTATGCGCTCATCGAATGTTTCCTTCAATAAATCAATTGTGACGTGCGCTGTGTGGCATGTAGCGCCGTCTTGTTGGAACCACAACTCATCCACATTCATGCCATCCAATTGGGGAACAAAATAGTCGGTTATCATGACTCTATACCGGTCTCCATTTATGGTAACTGACTCTCCAGCATTATTTCGGAAGAAGTATGGCCCAATGACTCCACCAGCCCATAGAGCACACCAAACAGTCAGTTTTTGTGGATGTAATGGCGTCTCAAGGGTCTCATGTGGATTCTCTTCATTCCAAATGCGGCAATTTTGCTTGTTGACGTAGCCATTCAACCAAAAATGAGCCTCATCACTGAACAAAATTTTGCGATGAAAATCAGCATCGAGATCAATCTCATTTTCGGCCCATACATCAAAATCACGACGCATTGCATGGTCTCGCGGCTTTAATTCTTGCACAAGCTGGATCTTGTAAGGTCGCAAGCCAAAATCTTTGCGCAAAATCTTCCATAAAGTTGATGGACAAAGATCCAATTGCTGTGCACGGTGGCGAATCGATTCATTCGGGTCCTCTTCAACACTTTGCTCTACAGCGGCAATTGTTTCTTCGGTGCGCACTGTTCGACGTCGCTGCGGATGCAGTAAACGTAGTGCGAAAACGATCCATGGTTAACCGAATTAATTGCTCTGATGGACGATTATGTCGACAATAAAATGGACGGAGCTTGCGGTAAACTTCGCGAACTGAACCATTATTTGCAAGCGTTGTTCTTTTGTCAACCTGTTCATGATGAAATGGCAAACCAAACTAAATATTAATCACTTGACAGCTGACAAAATGGCCGCCAGTTAAAAAAGTGATGCCAACTTAAAGTTCTATACCTCAATAAAAAACACCCGATATATAGCAATATGTTTAGATTTTATTAAGTATTTTAAGTTTTTTCAGTATATTCAAAATGTTTTACTTACCTATATATAGGTGTACCTTTGTCCTCCCGATACCATAAAATTAAAACGGCTTCGTCACCTTCGTACGTACTTACGTTACAAGGAAGATAAATCGTTTCTCCACTTAATGCTTCAACTCTTTGAGAAGGTACTGAAAAAATAAGAAAAGAAAAATATGAAATCAATTACTGGATGGAAACATACTTCTAACCCTTACAAATATAGATTTCGTCGGCTTAATATGCAAACTTACTAAGTGCATTTTATAAGTATATTAGGATTATGATGCAGTGTGGTTGATAAAGATATGCCTAGCTGGCCGAAATTAATAACTGGAAGTAAACGGCTTAAAAAGTATATTTTTTTATCGAAGACTTTGAACCTTCAAATAAAAAATTAGGAAAACCCGCCCACAAACACGCATACCATTCTTTTGTATAAGAATTTACTTGGTCCCTATAAAGATCTTTGCATAAAACTTCGGAAATCCGCCTACAGACATGCCAACTTATCTTCGGAAATAAAAGGCATATGATAATAATTTCTTGCACGTTAACATCCAGAATCCCACACAAGATCATTGCAAAAACCCCAGCAAAACAAACACGCCCATATTTCTAATGAAAAAATAAAAAAAAATATCGAACTTACATGTTTTCATTAACGCTTTCAAGTTGATAATAAATTCAAAATTTGCATTAACGTAAAAGAATAAACAAAAACTTGTCAAAACAAAAATCTTTGTCTTCATTACCAGCTGACAGTTGGTTAAAGTACAAAAAAAAATATATAGCCAGAAAGTAGCAGCGAAATAGACAAGAAGTAGCTGCAAAATAGCCAGAAAAAATATTTTCGATTTTTGCTACTCTTCAAATTGAAGCAAAAAGTAGAATATTTTTGCTGTTTTCTACCAGTACCAATAATTCAGTAGAAGTAGCAAAGAGCTACTTCTACTTGCTGCTTTTGTGTTTTGAAAAATAGCTGTAGCTTAAAAATATAAATGCTTCGGATCAATACAGCGTCTACTGCTACTTCTACTTGAAAAAGTTGGAGCTATAGCCATATGCAATGATTTCCTATTTATATATGAATGTAGCAGTAGAAGTAGACGGGTATTGGCTACTACTTTTTAACAAATTTTTCGTCGCTACAGGTAATTTAATAAATGTATAAATTCTGGTTCAACTAAAATTCATTTCTTTCCATTTTTTATCAGTTGATAATTTCTCCGTGAGGTAAGCTGCCAACCTCTCATAGAAGATTCTTACAAAAAGTTGGAAAAATCTGATCAAGGGTGCGCCTGCTTTTCTTATACAAAAAATTTTAAATTTTGTTTAAGTCGTTGCACAAAAACTTCTAGTCACCAATACAAAGAGTAAGATCAGTTTTTAATATTTTCGTTTTTATGAAGTTCAATTTTGTGGTAAGGCGAAAGACATTTACTGATCCAGCCGAATCGCGTTTTTCACGTGATCACATCTGTGCTTCAACTGCCGTTACTAACTGATCACAACTTAAAACATTAGTTAACTCCTTAAATTTCTTTCTCTTGTTCCTTTGGCTACAATCTTTAATAATTTTTATTGGTCTGCCCAGAATGGTATATTGTTTTTATACCCTTCACCAATAGGTGAAAGGGTATTATAAGTTTGTGCATCCGTTTGTCATTTTTTATTAGTGATCGTGGACCCTATAAAAATTATACAGAATAGGGAGGAGAATCAATTAAGCGATGTCTGCCTGTCTGTTCGTCTGTCTGTCTATTGAAATCAAGTTTCTGAAGCCCCTGGAGGATGGACCTACAGATATATCAGATTTTAGGAAATTCTCCCGCAATGAACGCTATTAAATTTCATCAAAGTCAATAAACACCTAATATATCGAAAAAATTAGACGAAAATTTAAAAATTTTTGCTGGAAAAACTCTTTTAAATAACGAGAGAAAAAAGATACTTCTGGTGTACAAGTGATAATATAATATATATCAGATTTTAGGAAATTGTTTCCCAAAGCGGTCTATAAACAACTGAGGTATCGCCAAAACAATAATATTGTTTAGAAATACTCTAAAGAAATAAGAAAAACTGTTCTTCTAGTGCACGGACATACATAAGTTATATATCAAATTTAAGAAATTCCGAAGCTCGCTGTTAAATTTGACCGAAATCGGTTTATAAACACCTAAAATATCGCCAAAACAACAAAACCGATGTGTCTCAAACTGTCGTATTTGAATAAATTTTTAATTTTTTAAATTTTTCAATACATTTTTTGATCTTTTGGCGATATCTCAGATGTTTATGATCCGCTTTTGATGAAATTTGAAAGCGTGATTAACGGAAACAGTTCCTCAATTCTGATGTATAATTTATGTAGGTACGTGCTCTAGCAGCAGGTGTTTATAGATCGGTGTTTATAGATCGTTTATGATGAAATTTGACAGCGTCATTTGCGGAAGGATTTCCTGAAATCTGATATATATACCCTTCAGGAACTCCACAAATCTGATCCTAGATACCATTAAAATTATACTGATCGACTCAGAATCGGCAGGAGAATCGATTTAGCGATGTCCGTCTGACGTTCTGTCCATCTTTCCGTCTGTCCGTGTGTTTCGTCAATAGCTCAGATGTTTATGAACCGATTTTTATGAAATTTAATAGCGTTCTTCGCGGGAGGATTACCTAAATTCTGCAATAAATTCTGCATAATTTATGTGTTGCAGGAGAATGGTTTTACTTATTTGGTAATTTTTGGTACATATAATAAAGTGTTTAAGCGATATATCAGGTGTTTTGATCGACGATGACGAAATTCAATAATAGGACGATATCCTAAAATTTGATATAAAATTCATGTCGGTATACCCTTCAGGAGCTCCACAAATCTGATTTCAGCAGATGGACAGCTTTTGAACATTATGATAATATTAAGTATGTTTTAATATCAAAATATAAGTAATCTTTCTAGAAAGTACATAAAATGCAGCTTAGAACATGATATGCATAATCGTTATTCAGCATGCGAAATATCATGGAATTCGGTTCACATTTAGTCATACCTCCTATATAAACCTTTCAATGGCTTAAATTCTATCTAAAAGCCACTTTAATGAGAATTATGACTACCACAATACCCTCTAAACCAAAAGTTTCGAATTTTTCTGAAGTTCGACATATCGTAACGAATTCGTAAAGACATTTCGGTAGCAAGTCTGAAGTCAGACTCATCGTAACGAATTCGTTAAGACTTTTAGTAGTTTTGCAAAATCGGACTTGTCGCCACGTGATTTTTTTAATGTGAGAATTTTAATGTGTAAAACTTAAAAAAAGTATAACATATTAACTCAAAGGTAAAAAACAGTGAAAAACTATTTGATTGTTTAAAAGATGTTAAAAATAAAGCAAACCAAGTTTATTTAGCTGTTTATCGCTTTAAAAATCTGAAAGCGATTTATATTTATTAATTTATTTTTTATAATATTTATTAACTTATTACCTTAGTTTATGCTTCCTATACTTTTGAGCTCTTCTTTTTAACAAATGGCAAATTTCTTAGTATGTATAACAAGAATGATTTTACAATAATGGAAAAATAGTGTTGTAAAATGGTTTAATAATTAAATGTAAACAAGATTGTTATAAAAGGTAGTAGAGTCTAATATTGGCGGTAACAATTCTCCCCCCAGTAAGATGAGTCCTTGGTGAGTCTTACTTCAATCAATTGCCGACATCTAGGACTGCCAGTTTTACTGCGGGTCTTTCCATGACACCGTTCTTTGTTTTTAATTTAGCTCTTCGAACTTGACCATCTTTGGCTTTTATGACTTCAACAATTATTCCTCGTAGCCAGGTGTTTCTATCGGCATTTTCATCAACCACAAGAACTACATCACCAACTTCAATTGCTTTAGTTTGCTTGGACCACTTTCCTCGTCGGGTCAGCATTGGTAGCATTTCCTTTACAAAACGTCGCCAAAACATATTGGCAAACACCTCGCTCTGCCGCAAGCACATTTTGTAATTAATATTGTCGGGTGAGCAAAATGGCTTAGTACCATTTGAGCTGCCAAGAAGGAAATGGTTTGGGGTGATGGCTTCCTGATCTTCAGTTTCCAATGATACATATGTGAGGGTTCTTGAGTTAACTATTAATTCCACCTCCATTAGAGCACTTCTTAAGCTTTCGTCTGTGAACTTTTGCGTAGGAGATATCTTATATAAAATAGTTTTAATTGACCTCACTAATCTCTCCCAAGCTCCCCCCATATGAGGAGCAGCTGGTGGATTAAATTTCCATGAAATGCCCCTATATGCCATATCAGCTTGTACTTTGTTGAACTCAATATTCTTAAACTCGTCCTTAAGGAAACGATCGGCACCTCGAAAATTTGTCCCATTATCGCTGTAAATATCAGCTGGGGTACCGCGTCTTGCAACAAAATTTCTAAGGGTCATTAAAAATGAGTCTGTTGAGAGTGAATGGGCTATTTCAATGTGAATGGCTCTTATAGTGAGGCATGTAAAGATAACACCCCATCGTTTTATTGATTTTCTGCCCAAAGTTACTGCTATTGGTCCAAAATAGTCGACTCCGACAAACGTAAAGGGTCGCTGAAAAGCTCCAAGGCGTGCCGGTGGCAGGTTAGCCATTTGGGGTGAAATAGGTTTAGCCGCATTAACTTTACATTGCTGACAACTTCTTCGAATGGCTTTGTAAACAGATCTTAGATTGATTATAAAATAAATTTGACGAATTTCATTTAGGACCGTTTCGTGATTTAAATGGTGGTAGGCTCTATGGTAATCCATAATTATAAGTTTTGTGACATGATGTTTACCTGGTAATACTATGAAATCTCTTTGGGGCCCACAAGCCTCTGATGCATAATGAGCCCTATTTTTGACTCTGATGATTCCATCTTCGTTCAAATAAACATTAAGTTTATCAAAGGCACCGCCTTTAGTAATGGGTCGACCGCTTTGTATTGCAGAATATTCATCTGCAAAACATGTCATCTGAGTCGTCTTTAATATTATTTTATTTGCCTTAACAAAATGTGAAGAATTAAGACTTTCAACTATTTCTTGCTGCTTAAATTTTTGTAGTCTTCTTTCTACGTACAATATCCAATTAGCCACAGCACGTTTAAGTCGGTACCAACTAGAAAAATATTCAAAATTTATTGAAAACTGTATGGACTTACGAAAATGTACATTCAGATAACGAGGACGAATTTCAGTGAGCTCGATGTCTTCGATATTGGGGGTAACACCAACAGAGTAATCTGGCCAAAAGGATTCAGGCTGCTTCAACCAAGATGGACCCTCAAACCACTCATTGTAGTTGTCAGTAGCCGGTCTATACTTTGTTGCCAAATCAGCAACATTCATTGCGCTTGGAACCCATCGCCATTCAGAAGCATTTGTGAATTTCAAAATTTCAGCGACTCGAAACATGACAAATTGCTTGTATTTCCTAGGGTCCCCTTTTAGCCAATTTAAAACAGTTTTTGAATCTGTCCACATAACCTTTCTCTTTAATTTTATATCATGATAAGTAATGGTTTTCATAAGTCTGGCTCCAATAGTTGCTGCTTGCAATTCAAGCCGTGGTATGGAGAGGGGTCGAAGTGGGGCTACTTTTGATTTTGCTGCTACGATTCTTACTTCAACTTGTTTACCAAGCGTAAATCGAAAATATGAAACGGCTGCGTAGGCGTCCTCACTTGCGTCGACAAATGTATGCAATTCCACAGAATATTCGTTTTGTAGCTTAAGTGAATAACATCGTGGTATTTCTATTTGGGCAATTAATGGTAAAAATGATAGCCAACTCTTCCACTTAAAAAAGAGATCATCACTAAGAGGTTGGTCCCAATCTATACCGCTCCGCCATATTTCTTGCAGAATAATTTTTAAATTTGACATAAAACATGCCATAAAACCTAGAGGGTCAAACACGGACATTAGGACTTGTAAAACCTCCCGCTTTGTGGGTACTAAATCCTCAGATAGAATTGGTCGCCGAAGCCGCACAAACTTAACATTCATTTTGAAAACATCGTTTTTAGGGTCCCAATAAAGCCCAAGGATTTTTTCATATTGAGTCATTTGTTCACTATTTTCAAATGTTTTTTGGTGTGGGTCTTCTGTTTCTCCTAAAGCTTTCAAAACGTCTAAAGAGTTTGATGACCAATTACACATAACAAAACCACCCTTGGCATGAACGCCTCGCACATTTAAAGCCAATTCAATAGCGTCTTCTATGGTGCTTGTAGAAGCAATAAAATCATCCACGTAATGCTGCTTTGTAATTGCTTCAATAGCCTTTTCATCACCAAATTGTCTAGCGTTTTTGTCCCTGACAAAATGTGCAATGCATGGTGAACATGATGCTCCAAAGGTGAGTACATTTAGCTGGTACACTATCAGGGAATTATTTTCGTCCCACCACAAAAATCTTTGCGCTCTTGCATCTTCTTCACGAACAAGTATACGGTGGAACATTTCGGCTATATCACCACACACAGCTATGGCTCCCATTCTAAAATTAAACAAAATATAGATAAGGGGTACCAGCAAATCAAGGCCCTTTAATAAAAAGTCATTAAGAGCCAAATCGTTCGACTTAGCTGCGGCATCCCACACGAGTCTTATTTTGTTGGGTTTATGTGGGTTCTTGACAATAAAGGTGGGCAGGTACCATGTTTTAGATTTATTCTCCTGAAGAACTTCTATGGGTAATCTTTCAGCATAGCCCTTTTCTTCTAAATTGGCGATTTGTTTATTTAACATTTCAGCTAGGTTTGGGTCCCTTGCTGCTTTCTGCTTTATACATTGTAAACGCCTCTTGGCCATTGGCAGACTATCTGGCAACTCTGGTGGGTCAATCTTCCACAAAAGACCAACTTCATACCTGCAGTCCTTAAGCACACTGGTGTCGTTTAAAATTTGTATGGCCTGCTCATCGTCTTTGGACATAGGCCTTGGCTGCTCACCTGTTATACCAATGCTTTCGTCAGCAAAAAACTGTTTCACTAGCTCGTGAACTTCATCACAATTGCATTTGTGGAAATTAAGTTTTCCATCAGTTGCAGAACCACCACCAAAAAGAGTCCACACCAATCTAGTTTTGCATGCAACAGGTTGATGCCATCCACCTTCGCGTACTTTCAAAGCCGCAATTAAATTGGGGTTGTTAACACCGATTATCATCGACGGCACAACATTGGTGTAACCTTGCAGGGGTATGTCTTTTAGATAAGAATATTTGGATTTAATATCTTTTACGTTCATAGATTCTTGCGATAAATTTAACTTTTTTACAGTGTACACACTGCTAATGGGGAATATATTCGAGTTGGGTCTGGCTGAAGAAATTTTTAAATCCAGCTTTTTAGAGTTGTTTTCATAGCGAGTGACGTCACCAGTCCATCGGATGCAAAGCGGATCTTTAATACCTTTAGCATCTAAAATATCAGCTACCTCCTCTTCCAGAAGAGTCAGAGTCGAACCATCATCCATGAGAGCATATATTTGAACAGATTTGCTGCCACTGTAAAGTGTCACTGGTACCACTCGATAAAACAAATCACCCTCACTAGACCTGTGGTTGTTAACTACACCATCTGTTGGCAGCTCTTCCCTATGCAACAATGCATTGTGCAAGACTGTACACCCATTCATACCACATTGTTTATGAAACCAGCACCTACGCCTGTGCTTGCCCAGACAAATAAGGCATAAATTATTTGCCTTGACAGTGTCCCACCGTTCTGCAACAGAAAGCTCTTTAAACTTTGTGCACTGACCCAATTTATGTGGGCCTTTACAAATTATGCATTGCTGCGGCATGTTCTGTGGCTTATGTGTGTTTAAACGCCCCTCTTTGTTTGCTGGCTTTTTATTGTGGTCAAATACAGGAACTGTCACCTTGCAGGTTGCCTCTGCAATCATATATAGCCAGTCTGAAAAGTGTAATAAATTTGGATGATAAATGCCCTTTGAGTACATTGCCCACTGTAGTACAGTATCCACGGGTAACTTATCTACCACTTCCTGCAAAAGAGTAGGATTAATTAAATATTCCTCTAAATGAGATGCACAAATAGTGGCACAGAGATTTTTCACTGCGAATGAAAATTCTATTAGAGACTCTAATTTTCCCCGCTGTATAGTATACTTGCGCACTTCTTCCACCAGATTTTTTATTATGCACTCGGGCCTGCCGTAGTACATCTTTAGAGTCCTGATTATGTCTGGGACCATATCTGGGAGCATCAAACAATTTCTTACCGCGTCTCGTGCCTTACCTCGCAAGCTGTTTTGGAGTCTAATGAGGTTTTCCTCATTTGTATACCCGGCGGCCTGAGTGCTGTGTTCATAAGAACTTATAAATATTGGCCATTCCTTTGGGTCTCCATTAAATACAGGCAGATGTTTACTAATATACTGGCGTGCCATTAATTGAGTCGCGGTGGTATTTAAAAAATCACTTTCATTACTATTTTTATTAAATTGTGAATTAGAGCCAGCATGAGTGTCATTTGTTTTGTTTTTATTAAAAATATTTTGACAGCTTCTAACATCTCTGTTTTGTTGTGTGATGTTACCCAATAGGTTTTGGCTGTCCTTAACATTGTTGCTATCTATAGTACTAAATGGCAATGCGGTTTGTGTCTGAGCTAAGTTGTGATCGTTACCTAATTGTTCTGCTACTCGCCGCAAGATAGTGCTATTCATACTGAGAGATATATTTGTTTGGGGGCTGATGTTTGCATTTGGTTGACGACTTTGTACACACGATGGGTCTTTTATAGAAGCATTTTTATTGCTATTACCCACTGGCCGTATAGTGTCAACTTCTTGGCATTCATCATCCTCTCGGCGTAGTAATTGATACTTACGTCGCAAAAACTCCTGTTTTAGCAGCATCTCTTCTTCTAGCTGCTGCAATTCAAGCTGCGTTTTTGCACTTATAGTTGGCCGGACTGCTTGTGGGTGACTCGTTTGTTTATTAAAGTTAGCTGGTGGCTGTTGTCTTGGTGTCTCAACAATATCAAGCCTAGATTCGTTGATTGAATCTGATGTTTTGAGGTTATGTGAGTCCCTTTGTTGTTGGTCTACAACAATACAAGATTGGCATCTCCAGCTAAACACATCAACAATGTCGTCGATTTCACAACAGCTGCTATGGAAACAATGAAGGCATCTGGAACAGGTTATCATGTTTCCATCATCCGGGTCGGTGCATAAGGCGCAGTTTGCAGCAAGGGTCAAATTCTCCTTAGACATACTCATAGCCATTTTATGGGATAAGATTTTTAAAGAATTGTTAAAAATAAAGCAAACCAAGTTTATTTAGCTGTTTATCGCTTTAAAAATCTGAAAGCGATTTATATTTATTAATTTATTTTTTATAATATTTATTAACTTATTACCTTAGTTTATGCTTCCTATACTTTTGAGCTCTTCTTTTTAACAAATGGCAAATTTCTTAGTATGTATAACAAGAATGATTTTACAATAATGGAAAAATAGTGTTGTAAAATGGTTTAATAATTAAATGTAAACAAGATTGTTATAAAAGGTAGTAGAGTCTAATATTGGCGGTAACAAAAGAAAAATGTGTATTTGATAAATGGAATTATAAAAAAGGTACTTAAAGGTACTTTGTAACCTCACAATAAAAGTTAATGTATACTAATAAAATTTTCAACATTCTACAGATTCATGCATCAGTAATTATAGGCAGACAAACTACGAAAAAATTTATGAAAGCATAAGGAAATATTTTAATACTGCAAAGGACCGACACCAAAAGTCGTTAAAAAGAAAAATTACTGAAAACTCTAACACGCCAATTTGAGTTATTTATTTTCATATAAAATGAGTATTCAGGAATGTCAGATTTATCTCATAATAATATTTTTATACAGTACGTTATTTATATTTAATTAAATCATTTGCAATGATAGCCATTTTGAATAAGTTTATTTTTATTTAACTGCAATGAATACTAGCTCGAACTTAATTTATAATTATTTTCTTTTATGTTAAATTAAATCATAGCTCGCACTATATATAATAAAAATATTTAAAAGAAAATAAAAATCAGTTTTAAACGAATTAATTCAGAAAAACTCTTAACGAAATCGTACCGACAATTCGTTGCGAATTCGTACCGACAAATCATTACGAATTCGTACCTACAAATCGTTACGAAGTCGTGACAACCACTTCATACAAAATTCGTATCGACTTCGTTACGATTTCGGTTCCGAAGTCGGCAAATGTTTCCGACTAGTCGTTACGAATTCGTTAAGAAATCGGAAGGTTTGGTTTAGTCATTATAATGACTAAATTTAGCACATGAATACCATTATGTGAATACCAGCCTGTATGCAACATTTTTTCTCAATCGGTCACCATTTGACTATAGCTCTTTCTGTTCGTGTTTTCGTTAGAGTAGAGCTCGATAGCGCCTAAAAAACTTTCTAGAGGGACAACATTTGACAAAAGTATTGCTGACCTCTTGAAAAGGTTTGGTATTGAAAATGGGCGAACTCGGTTCACATTTAGTGAAAACTTTCATATAACCCTGTCCGGGAATGCTGATAAATTAAAACACATTATAATAGCAGTCAGCATACCGTGGCTATTTTCTATGTAATCGCTATCTGTTTTCGCTTAATGTTGACCTAACCTTCAAATTCATTTAAATTTTGCAATAATTTTTCCACATTAGATCAATGCTCCCATACAATCCGAATTAAACGATTAAGCACAACGAAAAGTATTTAAATGCTCATAAATGTTAAACGTAAAGTAGTTTTATATATCAGATTTGAGTAAATCTTCCTATTTATCAAAATCAGTCTATTAACACCTGATATTTTGCCAAGACACCAAAATTTTGAAGTGAAGTGGACCTAAAATCGGTTAAAAATCTATATATTTTACTAGGAGCTTATGTACATCGTAAGAACATGTAGGCCTTGTTTTAATTAATTAAAGAGTCATCATAAGTTAAGACTTGCACAGATCGGAAGAACAATACATCCCAAACATTGTTGATGAACTATTCATCTAAATTAGTCAACTATCTTCAGATATACATAAAAGTAAATATTTTATTACTCATCCGACAAAGCAATGATACGTTAGCAACGATACGTTAGCAACTAATTTAGACCTAATATTTATCCATTCAAAAGCTATTATCTCACATATGTATCTAAAACTAAGAATATATAACAGGGCGTCTCGAAAAAAAGTTCACCGTACACCACCGAATATAAAGTATTGTTGTAAAACAGTTTCGAATTTTTTTTTTATTTTTTTTCGCCACACATTGTTGTCGCCAAATTCATTTTTCGTTATATCTTCGGCATTTACAGTCGGATCTTGTGATATATCGATGTTTTTGTCTTGAGAAGGCCAATATTTTGCTTTAATAGCCATTAATCTTAGATATCCAGTTATAGTATTTATCCATCAGATCTCAATTTCTACCACCCTAATTAGCCTCCCTAATATCAGAAAATGAAAGCTCTTAAAAAATCGTTAAACTTTTGCTAAGGAAGTTTTTCGATAATTCCTACCGAACTATTAAAAACAAGAAATTTTTTTACCGCACATTGGGCTCGCCAAAATACATTTTTCGTTATATTTTCGCCATTTACAGTTGGGTCTTTAAGTCTTATATATCGATGTTTTTATCTAAAAAAGGCCAATGCTTTCTGTTAATAATTATTGAGCTCAAGTACACTTTTCTAGTAATTACCTATGATATCTCAGTTCATACAATAAGAATTAAAACAAGTAAGAGTGTTAAATTCGGCTATTTTAAAAGTAAAGTACATAATTGAAAGAGTTTAGGGTAAAATATGTATGTTTCGGAAGACTAAATAATAAATCATAAAATCAACCACAAATACCAAACAAGAAGTAACGTAGAAGGCAGGTATACCATTCCGCAATTCTTCAACGAATACGGGAAAAGTACTCTTGCAGTTTCACTACCCGACGTATTCAACAAAAATTTCAACCAGGGTTTAAATAAACTGCTATAGCAGTTTTCAAATAGTCGGTTATTTCATATTTCATATAAAATTGTTGAAACATTATGAAACAAAACCACCTTTTGCTTTTATAAAAACTAGAACGAAAAACTACTTCCAAAATTTCATATATAAATTACTGTTTGCTTCACATATTTTCGTGGTGTGCTAAAATGATTTTAGCTTTTAGGAAGTATAATAATTCTAAGTATATAATTATATAAGTATATAATTCTAATAGAAAAACAGAAAAACTTGCAAGCAACTGTTAGGTATATTTTTCGTATTTTCAGAACTTTGTAATGCTGTAAAGACTACCCAACAGTTTTACAAGGAAACGTTGCCTTTAAAACTAGAAGTGGTCTCTGATTTTGTTTTAAACGACAAAAGACATATATTACAGAATCTTTATTTTGTTACTCTCTACAAGTAAAGTTTTAAAAAATCTAATATTGACCCTAGTTTTACAAATGAACACGCTGAAAATTTGGCAAACCTAGTTGGTTTTTTAGTTCTAGTGACAATTTATGCCTTCAAACTGCAAGGTTAATTTTTTGATCTTAAAAAAATTTACCAGCGAATTACTGCATAGAAAAACAACAAAAATAACTTAAAAAACAAACGAGGAAAAAAATTATATACAAAAACAACAACATAAAGAAGAAAAAATATGTTATTGATAACTTATGCTGTTGTTTTTCTGTTCTCCTGGTAAAGTCGAGTCAGTTTAAAACAAATTTAACTTATTTATTAATTCTTCTTCCTACCACCCTCCCCACCCCTCAAGATCACTTTTAAATAATTAATTTTACTTGCTCCAATTATATTTAATGAAATATTTGTGAAGGTTTTTTGATTCTTTGTTTTATATTTCTTGATAGTTTTTGTCTCTAGTCAGTGGCAGTCGACCTTTTTAGTTAATTTTAGTCAACATTTTATTTTTCATATTTTCAAAATAGTTATGAGAATATATTTTACTGCGAGAAACATTTTCGTTTTCATAACTAAGAATATAAAACTAAATGCTAAAATGAAAAAATTCATATTCTTTCTTTTTACTGTCGTATGAAATAGTTCCTAAAAGCTAAAATCATTTTAGCACACCACGAAAATATGTGAAGCAAATAGTAAATTCATATATGAAATTTTGGAAATAGTTTTTGGTTTCAGTTTTTATTTAAATGAAAAGGTGAGAGGTGTCATATTTTATCTTTGTTTAAAATAAAAATATGAATACGTTTCATATTTACTTCGAATATGATAATTAGGGAAAAAAAAACTAAAACTAAATATTAAACCCTGATTTCAACTACCGTTCTAACCGAAGCAAACAACAACCACAGAATTCTCAAAACCCACTTCATTAGCCAGCAATGAACTCATCAATTCTTTTGTTTATTTTTATATTATAATTTGTATACATACCTATGTTTAGTATAATAGAAAGAATGCTTTATATATTTATTATTATTTCCTACAGACAAGCCGTAATGGCTTCGTGGGGCTCTATAATTAATAATGAAATGTATTTCGAAAATACTTAAGTAAAAAATGAATTAAATTAAAAAAAATTGAGTTACTTTTTTTTATAGAAAAAACGTATTTTTTCTATAGAAAAAACGTATTTTTTCTATAAAAACGTATTTTTTCTATAAAAACGTATTTTTTCTATAGAAAAAACGTATTTTTTCTATAGAAAAAACGTATTTTTTCTATAGAAAAAACGTATTTTTTCTATAGAAAAAACGTATTTTTTCTATAGAAAAAACGTATTTTTTCTATAGAAAAAACGTATTTTTTCTATAGAAAAAACGTATTTTTTCTATAGAAAAAACGTATTTTTTCTATAGAAAAAATGTATTTTTTCTATAGAAAAAACGTATTTTTTCTATAGAAAAAACGTATTTTTTCTATAGAAAAAACGTATTTTTTCTATAGAAAAAACGTATTTTTTCTATAGAAAAAACGTATTTTTTCTATAGAAAAAACGTATTTTTTCTATAGAAAAAACGTATTTTTTCTATAGAAAAAACGTATTTTTTCTATAGAAAAAACGTATTTTTTCTATAGAAAAAACGTATTTTTTCTATAGAAAAAACGTATTTTTTCTATAGAAAAAACGTATTTTTTCTATAGAAAAAACGTATTTTTTCTATAGAAAAAACGTATTTTTTCTATAGAAAAAACGTATTTTTTGTTGGGAATAATACTTTCATTTATAACTACCTTAACAACTTTGCATATTTTTATTATTTGTTCTTATCATTAATTGTCATTCACTCTTATATTAATTTGTCAATTACTGAAAAAACTTTA
>OW121740.1:78141945-78355936 GCA_933228675.1 Stomorhina lunata | reverse complement strand
AAAAACGTATTTTTTCTATAGAAAAACGTATTTTTTCTATAGAAAAACGTATTTTTTCTATAGAAAAACGTATTTTTTCTATAGAAAAACGTATTTTTTCTATAGAAAAACGTATTTTTTCTATAGAAAAACGTATTTTTTCTATAGAAAAACGTATTTTTTCTATAGAAAAACGTATTTTTTCTATAGAAAAACGTATTTTTTCTATAGATAAACGTATTTTTTCTATAGAAAAACGTATTTTTTCTATAGAAAAACGTATTTTTTCTATAGAAAAACGTATTTTTTCTACAGAAAAACGTATTTTTTCTATAGAAAAACGTATTTTTTTCTATAGAAAAACGTATTTTTTCTATAGAAAAACGTATTTTTTTCTATAGAAAACCTTGTTTTTCTATAGAAAAACGTATTTTTTTCTATAGAAAAACGTATTTTTTCTATAGAAAAACGTATTTTTTCTATAGAAAAACGTATTTTTTCTATAGAAAAACGTATTTTTTCTATAGAAAAACGTATTTTTTCTATAGAAAAACGTATTTTTTCTATAGAAAAACGTATTTTTTCTATAGAAAAACGTATTTTTTCTATAGAAAAACGTATTTTTTCTATAGAAAAACGTATTTTTTCTATAGAAAAACGTATTTTTTCTATAGAATAACGTATTTTTTCTATAGAAAAACGTATTTTTTCTATAGAAAAACGTATTTTTTCTATAGAAAAACGTATTTTTTCTATAGAAAAACGTATTTTTTCTATAGAAAAACGTATTTTTTCTATAGAAAAACGTATTTTTTCTATAGAAAAACGTATTTTTTCTACAGAAAAACGTATTTTTTCTATAGAAAAACGTATTTTTTTCTATAGAAAAACGTATTTTTTCTATAGAAAAACGTATTTTTTCTATAGAAAACCTTGTTTTTCTATAGAAAAACGTATTTTTTCTATAGAAAAACGTATTTTTTCTATAGAAAAACGTATTTTTTCTATAGAAAAACGTATTTTTTCTATAGAAAAACGTATTTTTTCTATAGAAAAACGTATTTTTTCTATAGAAAAACGTATTTTTTCTATAGAAAAACGTATTTTTTCTATAGAAAAAACGTATTTTTTCTATAGAAAAACGTATTTTTTCTATAGAAAAACGTATTTTTTCTATAGAAAAACGTATTTTTTCTATAGAAAAACGTATTTTTTCTATAGAATAACGTATTTTTTCTATAGAAAAACGTATTTTTTCTATAGAAAAACGTATTTTTTCTATAGAAAAACGTATTTTTTCTATAGAAAAAACGTATTTTTTCTATAGAAAAACGTATTTTTTCTATAGAAAAACGTATTTTTTCTATAGAAAAACGTATTTTTTCTATAGAAAAACGTATTTTTTCTATAGAAAAACGTATTTTTTCTATAGAAAAACGTATTTTTTCTATAGAAAAACGTATTTTTTCTATAGAAAAACGTATTTTTTCTATAGAAAAACGTATTTTTTCTATAGAAAAACGTATTTTTTCTATAGAAAAACGTATTTTTTCTATAGAAAAACGTATTTTTTCTATAGAAAAACGTATTTTTTCTATAGAAAAACGTATTTTTTCTATAGAAAAACGTATTTTTTCTATAGAAAAACGTATTTTTTCTATAGAAAAACGTATTTTTTCTATAGAAAAACGTATTTTTTCTATAGAAAAACGTATTTTTTCTATAGAAAAACGTATTTTTTCTATAGAAAAACGTATTTTTTCTATAGAATAACGTATTTTTTCTATAGAAAAACGTATTTTTTCTATAGAAAAACGTATTTTTTCTATAGAAAAACGTATTTTTTCTATAGAAAAACGTATTTTTTCTACAGAAAAACGTATTTTTTCTATAGAAAAACGTATTTTTTTCTATAGAAAAACGTATTTTTTCTATAGAAAAACGTATTTTTTCTATAGAAAACCTTGTTTTTCTATAGAAAAACGTATTTTTTCTATAGAAAAACGTATTTTTTCTATAGAAAAACGTATTTTTTCTATAGAAAAACGTATTTTTTCTATAGAAAAACGTATTTTTTCTATAGAAAAACGTATTTTTTCTATAGAAAAACGTATTTTTTCTATAGAAAAACGTATTTTTTCTATAGAAAAACGTATTTTTTCTATAGAAAAACGTATTTTTTCTATAGAAAAACGTATTTTTTCTATAGAAAAACGTATTTTTTCTATAGAATAACGTATTTTTTCTATAGAAAAACGTATTTTTTCTATAGAAAAACGTATTTTTTCTATAGAAAAACGTATTTTTTCTATAGAAAAACGTATTTTTTCTATAGAAAAACGTATTTTTTCTATAGAAAAACGTATTTTTTCTATAGAAAAACGTATTTTTTCTATAGAAAAACGTATTTTTTCTATAGAAAAACGTATTTTTTCTATAGAAAAACGTATTTTTTCTATAGAAAAACGTATTTTTTCTATAGAAAAACGTATTTTTTCTATAGAAAAACGTATTTTTTCTATAGAAAAACGTATTTTTTCTATAGAAAAACGTATTTTTTCTATAGAAAAACGTATTTTTTCTATAGAAAAACGTATTTTTTCTATAGAAAAACGTATTTTTTCTATAGAAAAACGTATTTTTTCTATAGAAAAACGTATTTTTTCTATAGAAAAACGTATTTTTTCTATAGAAAAACGTATTTTTTCTATAGAAAAACGTATTTTTCTATAGAAAAACGTATTTTTTCTATAGAAAAACGTATTTTTTCTATAGAAAAACGTATTTTTTCTATAGAAAAACGTATTTTTTCTATAGAAAAACGTATTTTTTCAATAGAAAAATACGTTTTTCTATAGAAAAACGTATTTTTTCTATAGAAAAACGTATTTTTTCTATAGAAAAACGTATTTTTTCTATAGAAAAACGTATTTTTTCTATAGAAAAACGTATTTTTTCTATAGAAAAACGTATTTTTTCTATAGAAAAACGTTTTTTTTCTATAGAAATACGTTTTTCTAGAAAAAATACGTTTTTCTATAGAAAAATGTATTTGTTCTATAGAAAAACGTATTTTTTCTATAGAAAAACGTATTTTTTCTATAGAAAAACGTATTTTTTCTATAGAAAAACGTATTTTTTCTATAGAATAGCGTATTTTTTCTATAGAAAAACGTATTTTTTCTATAGAAAGACGTATTTTTTCTATAGAAAAACGTATTTTTTTCTACAGAAAAACGTATTTTTTCTATAGAAAAACGTATTTTTTCTATAGAAAAACGTATTTTTTCTATAGAAAAACGTATTTTTTCTATAGAAAAACGTATTTGTTCTATAGAAAAACGAATTTGTTCTATAGAAAAACGTATTTGTTCTATAGAAAAACGTATTTTTTCTATAAAAAAACGTATCTTTTCTATAGAAAAACGTATTTGTTCTATAGAAAAACGAATTTGTTCTATAGAAAAACGTATTTGTTCTAT
Organism: Stomorhina lunata; assembly: GCA_933228675.1. NCBI lineage: Eukaryota > Metazoa > Arthropoda > Insecta > Diptera > Rhiniidae > Stomorhina > Stomorhina lunata. The sequence goes on along the minus strand of OW121740.1, from coordinate 78,352,475 downwards.
AGAAAAACGTATTTTTTCTATAAAAAAACGTATCTTTTCTATAGAAAAACGTATTTTTTCTATCGAAAAACGTATTTTTTCTATAGAAAAACGTATTTTTTCTATAGAAAAACGTACTTTTTCTATAGAAAAACGTATTTTTTCTATAGAAAAACGTATTTTTTCTATAGAAAAACGTATTTTTTCTATAGAAAAACGTATTTTTTCTATAGAAAAACGTATTTTTTCTATAGAAAAACGTATTTTTTCTATAGAAAAACATATTTTTTCTATAGAAAAACATATTTTTTCCATAGAAGAACGTATTTTTTCTATAGAAAAACGTATTTTTTCTATAGAAAAACGTATTTTTTCTATAGAAAAACGTATTTTTTCTATAGAAAAACGTATTTTTTCTATAGAAAAACGTATTTTTCTATAGAAAAACGTATTTTTTCTATAGAAAAACGAATTTTTTCTATAGAAAAACGTATTTTTTCTATAGAAAAACGTATTTTTTCTATAGAAAAACGTATTTTTTCTATAGAAAAACGTATTTTTTCTATAGAAAAACGTATTTTTTCTATAGAAAAACGTATTTTTTCTATAGAAAAACGTATTTTTTCTATAGAAAAACGTATTTTTTCTATAGAAAAACGTATTTTTTCTATAGAAAAACGTATTTTTTCTATAGGAAAACGTATTTTTTCTATAGAAAAACGTATTTTTTACTTTTTACTTTTTCTATAGAAAAACGTATTTTTTTTGAAAAACGTATTTTTTCTATAGAAAAACGTATTTTTTCTATAGAAAAACGTATTTTTTCTATAGAAAAACGTATTTTTTCTATAGAAAAACGTATTTTTTCTATAGAAAAACGTATTTTTTCTATAGAAAAACGTATTTTTTCTATAGAAAAACGTATTTTTTCTATAGAAAAACGTATTTTTTCTATAGAAAAACGTATTTTTTCTATAGAAAAACGTATTTTTTCTATAGAAAAACGTATTTTTTCTATAGAAAAACGTATTTTTTCTATAGAAAAACGTATTTTTTCTATAGAAAAACGTATTTTTTCTATAGAAAAACGTATTTTTTCTATAGAAAAACGTATTTTTTCTATAGAAAAACGTATTTTTTCTATAGAAAAGCGTATTTTTTGTATAGAAAAACGTATTTTTTGTATAGAAAAACGTATTTTTTGTACAGAAAAACGTATTTTTTCTATAGAAAAATGTACTTTTTCTATAGAAAAACGTATTTTTTTTTTGAAAAACGTATTTTTTCTATAGAAAAACGTATTTTTTCTATAGAAAAACGTATTTTTTCTATAGAAAAACGTATTTTTTCTATAGAAAAACGTATTTTTTCTATAGAAAAACGTATTTTTTCTATAGAAAAACGTATTTTTTCTATAGAAAAACGTATTTTTTCTATAGGAAAACGTATTTTTTCTATAGAAAAACGTATTTTTTCTATAGAAAAACGTATTTTTTCTATAGAAAAACGTATTTTTTCTGTAGAAAAACGTATTTTTTCTATAGAAAAACGTATTTTTTGTATAGAAAAACGTATTTTTTCTATAGAAAAACGTATTTTTTCTATAGAAAAACGTATTTTTTCTATAGAGAAACGTATATTTTCTATAGAAAAACCTACTTTTTCTATAGAAAAACGTACTTTTTCTATAGAAAAACGTATTTTTTCTATAGAAAAACGTATTTTTTCTATAGAAAAACGTAGCGAGACAAATTGTATATCGGATTCTAGGAAATTGACCTACATAGCACGCTATTAAATTTCATCAAAATCGGTCCATAAACACCAGAGATGTCGCCAAAATTTAAAATTCGATGAGAATACAATACATATGTCTAAAATTAGTTTTATGACTTTTGAACATAGTGATTGCTCATTATTTGCGACATACATATAATAAGTTATATTAAATTGTAGGTAATCTTTTTATGAATTATGCAAAATATAACTCATTACAATGGTATCCGTTCAAAACCATACATAAACGTATGTATAAAAATCTAACTGAACCTATAGGTTAATATATTAATTATATATAATTGCATATATTGGTACTAATTCTGCCTACTAACTTCACAGACATTCAAGATTAACCATGTGCTTTTCCTATAAGAAAAACATATACACGTATTTTAAAATGTGATATTTGTTAGTTGCCAGATCTAAAGTCAAGACACGGAAATCTGGATACAAAATTTTGAACAATATAAAACTTTTGGGTTTAACTTTTAAATGTATTTTAGGTCCAATTTATATAAGTTTAACATATCAAAATATAGGTAAGATTTCCGTGATTAACACAAAAAACAACTTAGTAAAATTGAAAAAAAATAATTTTGAAAATATCCTTTCAAAATCTATATACAATATCAATCAATTAAAGAGTCTAAGTATACCCTAAGAACAAAAGGCTTACCAAATTGAAAGAACAATACTTTCCAAATATTATTTCTGATGTATTTATCTAACTTTATAACAATCTAAAGCAGCGATGGGCACCAACACATATGTAAAATGCGTTTGTACTAGTAACAGCAGAGAATAAAATATAACTATAAAAAAACATTATACACCGAAAAAAATTTTAAAAAACGTAATTTCTGTAAATTTTGTTGTATTTGTTAGTTAGTTAGCTAATTAATTATTTTAAGTTAGTTAGTTAGTTAGTTAGTAACTTTGTTAGTTACATTTTGAATTATTCAGTATTACTGATATATTGATGTTACTTCATCTATATCAATTTCGCCTCTGTACTCTTTGATTCTCAAAAGATCGGCTATGTGTCTATCGGACAACCTATTTCTTACTTTACTTAATATAATTTTTAGACTTGAAAAAGCAACTTCGCAGTTGTACGTCGTACCAAACATAGCGTATAGTTTGTATATTTCTATTTTAATCTTGCTATATTTGGAGTCATCTATATTTTTCCAGAAATCTGCTTCAGTTGTAAGGGGAATTTCTAGGTCTTCCCTTAAGTTTTTAATTTCTTGTTGCAAATTCGAATTTTGTTCATCAATATTGCATGTTAGGGGGTTATCATGCAATATAATTATTTTTTCTATTTGTTTTAAATCTTTAAATCTATCATTAAAATTTGTGCTCAAAGTCTGTATAATTTCAAGATAGTTTTTAATTTTATCGGCTCTGGTTATTTTTAATTCAGAAAAAAGGAAAGAGATTTTTTTCAAACTGGTAAGGTTGTTATTTTCTAACTGCCTTATTAAAAAACTAAGTTTTCTATAAACATTTTTTAAAATTTTAACTAAATTAAATATAAGAATATTTTTACCTTGTACTTTACTTAGTTCATTCAACATTTCTGTCACGTCACAAAGAAATGCTAAGTCGAGTAAAAAATCTTCATCCTCTAAAGAAGCTATAAGTTCTTCGGCGTTAATTTTCGGATTAGCTTTGAAGAACATTATAACTTCATTTCGCAAATTAAAAAGTCTTTGCAGGCTTCTGCCTCGGCTTAGCCAGCGGACCTCTGTATATAACAAAAGATCTCCGTAGTCCGCTTCATATTCGTCTAAAAATTCCTTAAACTTTCTGTGGGTGAGGGAATTATGGCCACCTCTTATTTTATTAATTATTTTTATGGCAATACTCATCGTTTTTGTTAGATTAAGATGTTTACAAAATAAGGCCTGTTGATGAATAACACAATGAAAAGCCGGGCATGAAATTCCATTTTTTCTCATTATGCCTAAAAGTCCTTTTAATTCCCCTCTCATAACTTTAGCTCCATCTGTGCAAATAGAACTAAGTTTTTCTCTATCAGCAAATTTAAAAATGTGGGTTTCTAATGCGTCATATAGAATTTGTCCTGTCACATGTCCGTGAAAAGGTATGACATTGAAAACTTCTTCAAAAGTATTTAAATTTTCATCTACAGTTTTAATACAAATAACTAACTGACAAATATTGTTTATGTCCGTACTTTCGTCTAAAGAAACTGAAAAACTTTTGCATTTTTTTAACCTATTTATTGCAATTTCGTAAATATAGTTACTCAAGTACTCAGTACGTCGTGTCACAGTTCTTCGGGAAAGCGGAATGTTTTGGCAAATATCTAAGGTTTCCTTACATTTTTCACCAAAACATTTTAAAACGTCCGAATTTAACGTTTGAAAAAAGACACCATCTTCAAATGGTCTACATTGCCTTGCCAAAGCCCAAGCGACTGTATATGATGCCTTCTTCAAGGCAAAAATTTCCTCTTTTTTTACATTTACATTATTATTGTTAATTTCATTATCAATAATAATGTGATCATCCCTATCCAGTTGCAAAATGTCTGCATTTTCTACGTTTATATTATTATTGGTAATTTCGGTATCATTTATAAAGTAATCATCCATAAATAATAAAAAAAAATTTGCTTTTAATTCTAATAATTTTAAAAAACGATCTTTTCCTTTTAAATTTTCAAATTCCCTATGACAATTCAAAAAATGTCTTCTTAATACATATTTTGTATTTATTTTACCCATTACCTTAAAACATATTAAGCATTGAATGTTGCTATTCATATTTTCAATACAAAAAAAATCATTTTCATATTCCTCTTTAAACATTTTGCTAAGTGTATTTTGTAACGTATATAATATAAATTCTGTAGCGAGGTCTTGCTTCATCAAATGTTTCATAGCGAATGAGTGTGTTTGTTGTGGGAGTTTGTAAAAAAGATAGAGCGTAAAGTATTTTTATGCTCTTCAAAATTGTTGTGTGTGGTGTGAGTATGTAGGCAGAATTTATTTGCCTATAACTAGTTATAGGCAAATTAATTCTCTGCCCATGGCAGATCTAAAGCAGGCGCGACCACCGCGAAGCAAGTGCTTACCAGAAGTTTTCTTATTCTCATTTATTTAGTCGTCATTCAACCTTTGACGGATGCACACGAGTGGAGGCTGTTATAAGTTTTGTTAATTTTTTTGTATTTTTTGTTATTGTTTTTTTCAGATACACTGTGAGATTGAATGTTAGAATAATTATTTTTACGCTAAACATTCAATCGTTTTTATAGAAAATATTTGATTTTTTTTTAGTAAAAAATACGTTTATATTTTCTTTATAGAAAAATAAACTTAAATTTGTTTCTATGTAAAAGCACATTTTTTAAAGAAAAAAAAAACGTTTTCTAAATAAAAATACATATTCTAAGGGAAACAAACTTTTTCTTTAAAAATAAAAACATGATAAACCTTCTTAAAGACATGTTTTTTTATAGAAAAAGTAAGTTTTTCTATAGAAAAAGTAAGTTTTTCTATAGAAAAAGTAAGTTTTTCTATAGAAAAAGTAAGTTTTTCTATAGAAAAAGTAAGTTTTTCTATAGAAAAAGTAAGTTTTTCTATAGAAAAAGTAAGTTTTTCTATAGAAAAAGTAAGTTTTTCTATAGAAAAAGTAAGTTTTTCTATAGAAAAAGTAAGTTTTTCTATAGAAAAAGTAAGTTTTTCTATAGAAAAAGTAAGTTTTTCTATAGAAAAAGTAAGTTTTTCTATAGAAAAAGTAAGTTTTTCTATATAAAAAGTAAGTTTTTCTATAGAAAAAGTAAGTTTTTCTATAGAAAAAGTAAGTTTTTCTGTAGAAAAAGTAAGTTTTTCTATAGAAAAAGTAAGTTTTTCTATAGAAAAAGTAAGTTTTTCTATAGAAAAAGTAAGTTTTTCTATAGAAAAAGTAAGTTTTTCTATAGAAAAAGTAAGTTTTTCTATAGAAAAAGTAAGTTTTTCTATAGAAAAAGTAAGTTTTTCTATAGAAAAAGTAAGTTTTTCTATAGAAAAAGTAAGTTTTTCTATAGAAAAAGTAAGTTTTTCTATAGAAAAAGTAAGTTTTTCTATAGAAAAAGTAAGTTTTTCTATAGAAAAAGTAAGTTTTTCTATAGAAAAAGTAAGTTTTTCTATAGAAAAAGTAAGTTTTTCTATAGAAAAAGTAAGTTTTTCTATAGAAAAAGTAAGTTTTTTAAATTGTATTTATAAAAAAATATACTATGCTGAATATACATTTCTAAAAAGTAATGTTTTCTTTATAGAAACAAAAGAAAATAATTTTTGTTTACAAAAAAGCAACAAAAAAAATATCAATACTCCTCCGCATGTTCATTTCACGCTGGTTCAGCGGTAACTGAAATAAAATATAAATAAACAACCAAATTTATGTCAATTCTTGCTTCTGGCTGTGTATCCTCTCTTTCGCTCACAAATACAATCACATTCCTCTCTTTGGTCATCCCTGATCTAAAGCATATATTGATCGACTGAAGAATTACTACCAAATGTAATTGCCATAAGTCTAACATAAACTACTTCTTGTTTTTTATACCCTTCATCAATAGGTGAAAGGGTATTACAAGTTTATAAGTTTTTATTAGTGATCGTAGACCCCATAAAAACTATACTGATGGACTCAGAATCGGGAGGAGAATCGATTAAGCGATGTCCGTCTGTCTGTTAAAATCAAGTTTGTGAAGCCCCTGGAGGATGGACCTACATAAATTATATGTCAGGAAATTCTCCCGCAATGAACGCTATTAAATTTCATCAAAATCGGTTTCTAAACACCTGAAATATCGAAAAAATACCAAATATTAGACCAAAATTTTAAAATTTTTGATTGAAAAACACTTTTAAATAACGAGTGAAAAAATATACTCATGGTGTACAAATGATAATATATTATATATCAGATTTTAGGAAATTTTATCAATATCGGTCCATAAACAACTGAGATATATTGCCAAAACACTAAATATGATGTATCGCAAATTGCCCAAAGTACGCATTAGAGAAAGTTTGTTGAAAAAATGAAATGCAGAAATAGGAAAAACCATCCTCCTGGAGCACGGACATACATAAATTTTATATCAGATTTTAGGAAATTCCTAAGCCAAGCACGTTATTTCAAAAGCGGTCCATAAACAACTGATATATCGCCAAAACACTACTTTTGATTTTGTTTACATTTTGTAAGTATTTTTTCAGCGATATCTCAGGTGTTTATGGACCGATTGTGATGAAATTGTGATGACAGCGTCCTTTGCGGGAGGTATTCCTAAAATCTGATATGTAAACTCCACAATTCTGATTGTGAATACCATTCAAATTGTACCGATCGACTCATAATCGGCAGGAGAATTGATTTCGCGACGTCTGTCTGTTTGTCCGTCCATCTGCCTGTCTGTCTGTCCGTATGCCTTTTGAAGTCAAGTCTTTGGAGCTCCTGTTTTGTCGATATCTCAGATGTTTATTTTGGTGAAAATTAATAGCGTTCTTTCCAGGGGATTACCTAAATTCTGCTGCATTCGGTAATTTCGGGTAGATATAATTTAGTTTAATTCAAATTATTAAGCGATATTTCAGATGTTTTTATCGACAATGCTGAAATTCGGGGTGGGACGATATCCTAAAATTTTATGTAAAATGCATGTATACCTTCCAGGAGCTCCACAAATCTGGTTTTAGCAGACAGACACACTGCATTTATATTAATTTTGTGTATGACTTTTGAACATTATGATAATATTTGAGAATGTATTATATATCAAATTATAGGTAATCTTCCTTGCAAGTGCAAAAAATGCAGCTAAGTACATGATTTGCATTCAAAACCTACATATGTATCTCACATATCAACGAAAATTTAGATTTTTTTTTGCAATTGGGAGAAATCTGTTCACGTTTGACAATTGCTCCCGTATAACTTCGCCTAAGGCAATCTCTTAGTAGCTAATAAATGACAAATTATAATAGATACGATGATGACATTTAGTATAAAGACGTTGTACAATATCGTTATTCAGCGCGATAGCGCCTAAAATAAACTTTCTAGAGGGATTGAAAATGGTTCGCCCATTTTAGTGAAATCTCCCATATAACCCCGACCGGGAATCACTTTAATGCTGCTAAATTAAATCACACTATAACTGCACAAAGAACTAGAGCAAAACTTTAAACACATCCATCGTACAGATCGGAAGAACAATACATTCCATATATTATGGATGAAGTATTCATCTTAATTAGTTAACTAACTTCAGACTAATAAGTAAATCTTAAATTACTTTTTCGATAAAGCTGATATCCATTCATTTAAAAGCTATATATTTCCCGTATGTATCTAAAACTAAGAGTGTATACCCTATTATTCTAAGGCTTGTATTCATTGACAAAACAATCATTATTAAAGCTTTGATCTATATCGGTCCGCTCACTTCAGAGTTTTACATAACTAACCAAGAACTTTTACTAGTTAGATTATACGTACATTTGGAGGCATCTTTTCTGCGTGGTTTATCTGATCTATCGAACTTTATTAAACCTAACCTTTGGGTCCATGACTTTTCTAGATGATGACGCCACCGAAAAGCTTTTCGTTTTCCGACTCTTAATTTAAAAGACTCTGCATACAATACTAGTATAACCAAATATTGCTAGGAATCACATTTGGTATGAACAAAAGAAAATTTATATACATATCAAGCATTTGTGTGGGGCTCAACTAAGTCAGTAATCATAACTATATAATTATCAATAAATTCTTACGATATTGAACTTTACTTTTGGAACACCACTCTTACTTGTTTGTATGTTAATATCTCTTGTCTGCCATAGAGCTTTCGTTAGAGTACATTGCGTTGAGTTATTCCACAATGCATTTTATTCCAATTAAAATTTGTTTCTTATATTCTGGTAAATTGAGCACAGCCCAGGGTAAACCTCCTCACATGCTGCATTTCCATTCAAGTCTGCTCCAGTGCGTGCAATTCATCTGCTTTCTCATTGCCCGGTATGTTATTATGGCCTGGTACCCAGCACAGTTTTAAAAAGTGTTGTTCGTTGAGAACCTGTAGCTCTCTGCTACAACGGCTAACTACCGTTGACCTAATAATTCTATTGTATATTGCTTTGATAGCTGCTTGACTATCTATGTAAATTGTGATATCGCTTTTGAATATCGGCATCATAGATATCATACGAGCTGCTTCCAATACTTGAAAGATGCTAAAATCAGTGTTTAATCTAAAACTACTACTTTTTCCTTATTTTACCCAAAAAATTCCTGTACCAGTACCTTGTTCCTTCTTTGAACCATCAGTGTAAATCTCTATACATAGTGAATTGTGGTTTGTAACATTCCAGCTCTCTCTTGAGGGTATAACAGCCCTAATCTTCTTATCCCATACTATTTGAGGAGTCATGTAGTCTGTTACTACGTTTCTGTATCCATAGTTAATAATTAATGATGAGTGTCCTCTTTCTTTGATCACCAATTGGCCACTCTGACTAAGTCTGATCTGTGTTTTTAGAGCATATTCTTGAATATGTAGGTGCAGTGGTTCCATATTTAAAATTCTACATAGAGCTTCTGTTGCAGTGGATCTCATTGCCCCTGAGATGCTTAGTGCAACTATTAACTCTTTCAACGGCGACATGAAATAACGCCCAATTACGAAAATGAAGTAAACCCCAATAAAAATTGAAAATAGAAAATTGTGGATATTTTCACGTTTTTTGAGCTTTATTTCACTATAAATTGGGATTTATTTCGTTATAAAGCTATTCCAGAAAAAAATATCATTTTAATTGGGATTTATTTCATGTAAATTTAATTTGGACTTTATTTCATTTTTTTGGAGTTTATTTCATTTTCATAAAAATGATGTTTTGAAGATTTTTCTGAATTGTAAACATTCTTAAAATTTTTTAGGAAGAATTTTTGCCGTTTTGTATTATAGTATTTTTGATGTTAATGAAAATATTTTGCTAAAAATTATTACTCCGTTAACGACTTTTGAGTAGTAAAGATCAATTAAAAATCATAAATTAAATTCGAAATTATTAGTGGTAGCCGTATTAATAGTATTGTAAATTTGTGTATTCGGTAGGCGAGAAACGACCATACACAAAAAAATCAATATATAACATTTTATATTTCTTATATATTATTTTTATTTTATCGAAATACGCCGATACGAACACAATCATGGAAGCCAAAAACACTCTATGAAGAATTCAAGCCTCTTCGAAAAATAAAATAAGAGTGTATAAACCTTAATTGGTGTATAGAACAAACGGCGCCGCCGGCGAAAACTGTTTTCACAGCCATTTTTTTACAAAACTAAATTTTCGCCTGCGGCGCTTTTCCCATTTTTTAATAGAATGATGTTCCCTACAAACAAAACTAGTATTGAAATTAAAACTGACGAGGTCATGTTCGAAGATTTTTAATATTTGGAAGAAGATCGGGACAGATTCCTCAAGAAGTAAGAAGCGTTTATCCAAAGCTGTGTATTGTCTGTGTTTCTGAGGGACCTAACATCTTGTTTTTGCCTTGCAAACACTTTAAGTTTTGCAGTACATGCATTTTAAAACTGCTGCAAATCGCGTTCCAAATGATGAAGCATTGACTGACCCTGTATGTCGCCAAACAATGGAAGTACACTCATAGAAAAATGGCGTTGTAAAATCGTCACTGGTCGTTGTCAAATTAAAAACAAATGGTATATATATTTTTGATACCGCTGTTTTTAAATTTGAAAACATGCGTTTACAACCTGAAAACATATGTTTCTTAGTCATTTACCGACACGTATTTCTAAAGTCATAGATAGATAAAGCATTTAACGCCAAGGTACTACGGTAACCGTTGTTGTGCCGCATCAAACATTTAACGATAGTGCGTTTCTACTAATTGTTGTTTTTTATTAATTGTAAATTAATAGTTTTGAATAATTGTTATCTGTGGTGTTGTTTTATTAAAACTGTTTAAATGTGACAATTGTGATGAAAAAATAATGCTGTATTTATAAATTCGAGAGACATTATAAATCTTGTAAAAACACTTCATGATTTCCCAAAAAACATTTTGAAAAAGTTTACTTAATACTTAAAAAGTTACTGCTAAACAACGCCGTAACTTTTTAAATATTGATCGGCGTTGAGTTTATTAATTATTCTGAAAGTGAAAAATTGAAAGAACATTCTTGAAGTAAAAATTTATAAAGAAATTAAACAAAAAAAAAAATAAAATGAATGAAGTTTTTATTGATTTTATTGAATTTGATGGAGGAGAGACGGTGAACGAGAAGTTGGAGAACGAGGAGCTGGAGAACGAGGAGTTAGAGAATGAGGAGTTGGAGAACGAAGAAATTGAAAACGCGGCATCTGTGGACGATGCCAAGTTACGGCAATTCTTAGCAGGAATAGATATGGAATCTATATATCTCCATTTAAAAGGTAAATAAATCAAATAAATAAGTAAAGTTGATTTTTAATTTTTATTAATATGTAAATAGAAGCAGGAGTAACTTAAAGGAAGCCGTTCCACCATTAGGATTAAGGGCAGAATTTAGAGAAAAGTATTTTTCTTGGAAGAAGACAGATGTAAGTTTAATGATTTTATCCAACACAACTTATATAACTAAATATAAATAATTTTGTTACAGTTTGGAATTGATGATGAGGTGATGTCTCTTCCATCTAAAGTACAGGAATGGCTTAATGATAACGAAGAGTCTTCTCCCACTTCTATATCTAGTTGCCCTAAAAGCGGATCAATTCTGTCAAAGGTAAAAATATTTGATGTACATACATACATATGTATTATGCTATGTTTTATTATAGGGTTTGAAGTCATTGTTAAGTGTTTCTTTAAAGGGCCAGTCTATTCTTCAAAATGCAAATAAAAGTCTTGCATTGACGTGTGATCAAAGAGACGAATTAATTAATATTATTGTTGAAGATGTTTTTGACAAGGGCATAGTACTTTGTACACAAGATTTCAAACGTATTTTAGATGAAATTTGCTCTGTGTTTCCTTCTGAAAATGCGGTGAAGGTACTTAAAAAACAATTTTTAACAAAATTTTAAGCATAATGTAAAAACAAAGTGAACGAGAAATACCAGTTGAGTTATTTTTGCTAAATACCAGTTGAGTTATTTTTGCTCGTATGTTGTATTAAAACAAATTAATAAGAAATGCAAAATTTGTGTTACGATCACATTGTCATTACAATGACTTTAGAGCTGAATTTTTCCATTCCCTTCGAACAAAAATTTTGTGCTTACAACTTTTTTTATATGAAATTTTAAGTTTTTTATTTTGAGAGTTTTTGTTCGAAGCTTATATTGCTCAAGGAAAAAAAATAATTAGGGGTTTTCCCTTCGAATAAAAAAAAAATAGTCGTCTTGCTCTAACATATGTACAATACAAATTTAAACGATACATACAGAAATGTATGAAATAATATTTTAGTAAAACGTTTATTTTCGTATAAAATAACGTGAATATAATATATATCGAATAATGTGTTTCTAACATATATTTTAAATTTATTAGGATTATTACTATATTCCAAGAGAATCCAAAAACAACGCAGCTGGAAAACTTTATGCAAAGTATAGAAACAGGAATTTAAAAAGAAGAAAACTTTTGGATTCTTTTCCCACCACAAGCAACAAGTTAAGTTCTGTATACCTGCAATCCACTGAGAAAGTACCTGTTGAAATTGATGAATCAATTTTCATCGCATTGAAGACTTCCTTAATTAGAGACAGCGCGGATTGGGATGCGGTATGTGAGAAGTGGAAAAGAACATACCATTTGCGTCAAAAAGACTTAAAAAAATATAACAGCCATGAGTTTCTTCAAGAATGGCCAAAATTGTCGGACTCAAGAGCAGTCGATTTGGTAAGTGTACAGTAGCTATAACGCAGAGATACAAGAATACATAATTATTAATATATTTTTAGATCAATATTGATTTCAAAATTATGTACCCATCGAAAGGATACCTCTTGCTTGCGAAATGGGAAAAGTTTAAGAGAACAATTCGCAACTTTTATGCAAATAATATCCACAATGAATATTGCAAACAACTCTTTGAAAAACTACAATCAGCAACAAGTGTAGGTAACTATCAAAAAATTGTTTATGAATAAAGTAATTAGATCGAAAATTTGTTGATAGAAAAAAATTATAATTGTTTATGAACTTAAAATTGAAAGCAACTATTTTTAAAAGTATGAATGTATTACTCTATGTCGCACAGTGGTTTAAAAGCAAATAAAAAGTGGTAATAAATCTGTATCTTCAAAATTGCAAGTCTGATTGCATTAGTATGTATGAGAAAATTGTTAAAGAGGACACAAGATTTCTAAATTTTGGGTCCTCCACTTCTGAAAAACTGTACAAATCATCATAGAATCCCATTCTTTACAAATATATAATAAAACATTAACTTTTAATGGTATATATATTTTTGATACCGCTGTTTTTAAATTTGAAAACATGCGTTTACAACCTGAAAACATATGTTTCTTAGTCATTTACCGACACGTATTTCTAAAGTCATAGCCAGATAAAGCATTTAACGCCAAGGTACTACGGTAACCGTTGTTGTGCCGCATCAAACATTTAACGATAGTGCGTTTCTACTAATTGTTGTTTTTTATTAATTGTAAATTAATAGTTTTGAATAATTGTTATATGTGGTGTTGTTTTATTAAAACTGTTTAAATGTGACAATTGTGATGAAAAAATAATGCTGTATTTATAAATTCGAGAGACATTATAAATCTTGTAAAAACACTTCATGATTTCCCAAAAAACATTTTGAAAAAGTTTACTTAATACTTAAAAAGTTACTGCTAAACAACGCCGTAACTTTTTAAATATTGATCGGCGTTGAGTTTATTAATTATTCTGAAAGTGAAAAATTGAAAGAACATTCTTGAAGTAAAAATTTATAAAGAAATTAAACAAAAAAAAAATAAAATGAATGAAGTTTTTATTGATTTTATTGAATTTGATGGAGGAGAGACGGTGAACGAGAAGTTGGAGAACGAGGAGCTGGAGAACGAGGAGTTAGAGAATGAGGAGTTGGAGAACGAAGAAATTGAAAACGCGGCATCTGTGGACGATGCCAAGTTACGGCAATTCTTAGCAGGAATAGATATGGAATCTATATATCTCCATTTAAAAGGTAAATAAATCAAATAAATAGGTAAAGTTGATTTTTAATTTTTATTAATATGTAAATAGAAGCAGGAGTAACTTAAAGGAAGCCGTTCCACCATTAGGATTAAGGGCAGAATTTAGAGAAAAGTATTTTTCTTGGAAGAAGACAGATGTAAGTTTAATGATTTTATCCAACACAACTTATATAACTAAATATAAATAATTTTGTTACAGTTTGGAATTGATGATGAGGTGATGTCTCTTCCATCTAAAGTACAGGAATGGCTTAATGATAACGAAGAGTCTTCTCCCACTTCTATATCTAGTTGCCCTAAAAGCGGATCAATTCTGTCAAAGGTAAAAATATTTGATGTACATACATACATATGTATGTATTATGCTATGTTTTATTATAGGGTTTGAAGTCATTGTTAAGTGTTTCTTTAAAGGGCCAGTCTATTCTTCAAAATGCAAATAAAAGTCTTGCATTGAAGTGTGATCAAAGAGACGAATTAATTAATATTATTGTTGAAGATGTTTTTGACAAGGGCATAGTACTTTGTACACAAGATTTCAAACGTATTTTAGATGAAATTTGCTCTGTGTTTCCTTCTGAAAATGCGGTGAAGGTACTTAAAAAACAATTTTTAACAAAATTTTAAGCATAATGTAAAAACAAAGTGAACGAGAAATACCAGTTGAGTTATTTTTGCTAAATACCAGTTGAGTTATTTTTGCTCGTATGTTGTATTAAAACAAATTAATAAGAAATGCAAAATTTGTGTTACGATCACATTGTCATTACAATGACTTTAGAGCTGAATTTTTCCATTCCCTTCGAACAAAAATTTTGTGCTTACAACTTTTTTTATATGAAATTTTAAGTTTTTTATTTTGAGAGTTTTTGTTCGAAGCTTATATTGCTCAAGGAAAAAAAATAATTAGGGGTTTTTCCTTCGAATAAAAAAAAAATAGTCGTCTTGCTCTAACATATGTACAATACAAATTTAAACGATACATACAGAAATGTATGAAATAATATTTTAGTAAAACGTTTATTTTCGTATAAAATAACGTGAATATAATATATATCGAATAATGTGTTTCTAACATATATTTTAAATTTATTAGGATTATTACTATATTCCAAGAGAATCCAAAAACAACGCAGCTGGAAAACTTTATGCAAAGTATAGAAACAGGAATTTAAAAAGAAGAAAACTTTTGGATTCTTTTCCCACCACAAGCAACAAGTTAAGTTCTGTATACCTGCAATCCACTGAGAAAGTACCTGTTGAAATTGATGAATCAATTTTCATCGCATTGAAGACTTCCTTAATTAGAGACAGTGCGGATTGGGATGCGGTATGTGAGAAGTGGAAAAGAACATACCATTTGCGTCAAAAAGACTTAAAAAAATATAACAGCCATGAGTTTCTTCAAGAATGGCCAAAATTGTCGGACTCAAGAGCAGTCGATTTGGTAAGTGTACAGTAGCTATAACGCAGAGATACAAGAATACATAATTATTAATATATTTTTAGATCAATATTGATTTCAAAATTATGTACCCATCGAAAGGATACCTCTTGCTTGCGAAATGGGAAAAGTTTAAGAGAACAATTCGCAACTTTTATGCAAATAATATCCACAATGAATATTGCAAACAACTCTTTGAAAAACTACAATCAGCAACAAGTGTAGGTAACTATCAAAAAATTGTTTATGAATAAAGTAATTAGATCGAAAATTTGTTGATAGAAAAAAATTATAATTGTTTATGAACTTAAAATTGAAAGCAACTATTTTTAAAAGTATGAATGTATTACTCTATGTCGCACAGTGGTAATAAATCTGTATCTTCAAAATTGCAAGTCTGATTGCATTAGTATGTATGAGAAAATTGTTAAAGAGGACACAAGATTTCTAAATTTTGGGTCCTCCACTTCTGAAAAACTGTACAAATCATCATAGAATCCCATTCTTTACAAATATATAATAAAACATTAACTTTTAATGAAAAACTTCTTCGTAAAAAGTAAAAAATTTATACCACCTTTTTTCGATCAGCGAAAAATATTTGACTTTAAAAATTTCTCAACATTAAACGGTTCAAGATATTTAAAAACTATTTGCACTGTTTCATTTCCTGAACTGTTTTTGGTATGTCAGTATTTTCTAAAAAATTATGGGTTTAACATCGAATGCACAATGATATAATAACTAACAAAAATCGAAGAGAAAAAATATTTTTTTATATTTTTAAAATAAAATAACTTAAAACCCACAACTGTTATTATAGTAAAACATGTTTTTTTCCGTTTCTTCAAGCTTATTCCAAAATGTAAAAAACCAACCATATTCGATAAAAACTGAAAGAGCTACATGGTTTAAAAGCATTTAGAAAGCTTGGATCCTCCTTAACAATTCTCTCATACATACTGATTCAATCAGACTTACACTTTAGAAGATACAGATTTATTACCATTTTTTTGTTTCAAAACAATGTGCGTCGAGATAAGAAATAATATTATTGCTATGAAGTCTTTTTACAGTAGCAATAATAGTTTTACATTGCGGAAATATTATTTGTTCGTCTGTAGAGGGGTTAGTGATTTTAATAGCAATTAGCCATGTAAAAAATTAGCCATGTAACGTGCAATCAAAGGAGAAAATTGTGATAATATAAAAATATTTGTACTGAAAAAAATTTTTATTCTTAAAAATCTTCTATAAAAAACTATAAACAATTTTCTTA
The DNA here is from genome assembly GCA_933228675.1 of Stomorhina lunata. Lineage (NCBI taxonomy): Eukaryota > Metazoa > Arthropoda > Insecta > Diptera > Rhiniidae > Stomorhina > Stomorhina lunata. Next base: position 78,335,743 of record OW121740.1, on the reverse strand, counting down.
TTGTGTAGAAAAGTGAATTATTGATAACTTGTACATAAATTCATGTTAAATATATAACTTAAAATACCATTTTTTACAGATGTGGAGGACTATATATACACCATATTGCTTAACGCTGTTTTACCATCATCGGCCAGATTCGACTGCGGAAATGGAAAACGTAGAAAAAAAGTTACTATAGTGGATTCCCAGGAAAGTTTTATTTTGCGATTAGTAACTACAAATGATTATAAACGTCAAATTGATGCAATTACAGAAAAATACTACTCAGCTAAGTTAACTATACAGCCTTTCTTAATTGTGGAGGGTTTAACAGATACCGATATAAAAAGTTTTTATATAGTATTTAATAACATTCTGCTTAAATTTAATTCATTTATTGATTGCTTAGATACGTGCTTTAAAATTTTTCAAACTCTATCTCTAAGTTATCCGGAAGCATGTCAACAACCGTGGATTTTCATTCAAAAATTTTTTTACGATATAAATACTGAGTACGATTTCAAATCAGCTAACATAACTTCTCTTTTACATTTTTGTAACAATAATCAATAGCTCTGCTTTTTTCGAAGTATATATCTATATATCTAAAAATTAAAAAAAAAAGATTTTGAAATTTTCATACTAAAGTGCATGTTTGGTTTCTCAATTCAAAAAATATAAAAATATTTATACACTCAATATTTATAGAAATTTCGAAAAAAAAAGCAACGAAGCCAAATATTTAACTTTAATATGTACGTTTGTTTTCGTTGCCACAAAAAATTAAGTAAACCAAATATTTTGGTGGATCATTTTAAAAACCAGCATTTCATGACAACAAAATTGCTAAAAATCCAGTGCGTACAGAATAACTGTAATCAATCATTTACTAGGTTTAACACATTCCGATTGCATTTAGAAAAACAACACCCAATTATCAAAAATGCGAATCCATTACCTGGTATAATAACTCATCCTAAAAGTTCTACCCTTTATACCTACGCTTTCCACCTATTATTATCGAGCCTGACTCAAATGTTAAACTTTCTACTGATAACAATAAAACAGAAATTAATGAACAATTTTTAGAAATCCTGAAAAAGAAAGCGTTAGGCCTATCATTACAATTATGCCAAGAAAATTACATGCCTAGAAGCCGTGCTTTTGAAATTCAAAACTCTGTTTCGGAGTTAATTTCATCTATATCAGATGCAATCCAACAATATTTATTTAACGACGAAACTCAAAAAGACTTAACATGCTTATTACAATTTTGTAAAAATCCGTTTGAAGAAATCAGAACAGAATACAGACTTTTCAAAATTTTAAAAGAAATGAACTTATACAAAGAACCAAAAATATGTTTAATAAGCAACCAAATTTCAGAAATTATTAGTAATGGTAATCCAAATTTTGGACCCAAATTATCCAATATTTATATAATGCCATTGCAATTTATGATAAAATCTATTTTTCAAATCCCTGGCCTCTTAGATTCCACACTAAAAAACTTAAAAAATAATTTGTCCTCTAATTCTCTAAATAATTTTGCAAGTGGCGAAATCTTTAAACTGAAGGTAAAAAAATACAATTCGGATTTAACCATTCCATATGTTCTTTATTTCGATGACTTCCAAATTAACAATCCTCTTGGTAGTCAAACTTTTTCCATTTGTGGTTGTTACATTAATTTTCCCACAATGCCACAGCACTTATTGTCCAAATTGGAGTATGTTTTTTCAGCAGCATTTATATCGTCCTCAGAATTGAAAAGTAATGGAAATGAAAAAGCATTTTACCACTTAGTGGAGGAATTAAGGAAATTAGAGAATGGAATTGATATTGTAATTGGAGGTCAGGTACGGAAAGTTAATTTCGTTCTGGGCTTAATTGTTGGTGATAACCTAGCAGTAAATAATATATTAGGTTTCGTTCAATCCTTCAATGCTAAACGATTTTGTCGAGCATGTAGAAGAACTAAAAATTAAATGCAAAATGACGCTTCTGAACATTTAGATTTATTGAGGAATGAACAAAACTACCGCCAAAATTTATTAGAAAATAATTTTCAGGAAACCGGAATCAAAAATAGCTGTATTTTTGAATCTTTGGCAAGTTTTTATGTAACAGATAACATTTGTTTTGATATTATGCATGACATTTATGAAGGCGTTTGTGTGTATGACATATGCAACGTATTACTTGCATTGATAAATGAGAAAATTTTAACATTAAACTGTATTAACAGCAGAAAAACGTTATTTCAGTTTGGAGAAATCGAAATAGGAAACAATTCTGTACCACTGGATTATAGTAGATTAAAAAACTTTAACTTAAAAATGACTGCTAGTGAAACAATTTGTTTCACTAACTTTTTGCCATTAATGATTGGCGACTTAATTCCTTTGGGTAACCGACATTGGGAAGTTTTCAAACTTCTGTTACAAATTATAGATTTAATTTCCAGACCAAAATATAAAGAGGACGACTTAATTAAATTGGAAGAATTAATAAAAAGTCACCATTTACTTTACTGTGAATTATATGGAAATTTAAAGCCAAAGCACCATTTCCTTGTGCATTACCCAAATGCTATTAGGAAATTTGGTCCTCTTAAATACCTTTGGACTATGCGATTTGAAGCTAAGCACAAAGAGGCTAAAGTTTATTTCAATAACATAACGTCAAGAAAAAATCCTTGTCATTCTCTATCCCTTAAAGCTGGTCTTAAATTCGCCAACTTTTTGCTCAAGAATGAGAGTAATTTGCAATGCAATTTAGTTTTAAATTCATCGGAAATTTTAGATCTATCAAAAGAATCTTATTGTTACAAATTAAATAAACCCAATTTGAATTTTGAGAATTGTAAAGTTTCTAATGAAATTATATTTAAAGGAACTTGCTATCGAACAAACTATTACTTGGCAATGAACATAGAGTTTGTTGAACTTTTTAAAATTAAAAGTTTTATTATACAAAATGAAGATATTTATGTTATATGTTATGAAATTAATATTAAAAGTTTCGATTCTCATTTACAATCCTACGAAATTAGTTTATCAAGTAAGGATATGTACTTGATTCCAATTTTTGATTTTATAACTCCTCCGTTCCATTTATACCCTATGAACAATGGGAAAATTTATTTTAGAATAAAATATATTTAATATTTATATATGTATGTATTTAAATAAATTGAAAAACATAAATGGTTTACTTATTTGGGTGGGTATGAAAGGAGTACAGATAATTTTAATCGAACAAAACCGTTTTTAATTCGATACCATTTGGTATTAAATTGCAAACGAAAAGTTCTCAAATTGACACAGTGATGTTTTCAAATGGCAAACGAATTGTTTTTAATTTTACAACGGTGTGTTTTAAATTGAAAACAATGTGTTTTAAAATTGAAAACAATATGTTTTCAATTCAACCCCGTTTGGTATAAACATTTTGAGTGAAATTGAAAACAAATTGTTTTCATATTATCACCGTATGTATACAATTTGAAAACTAAGCGTTTTTAATACAACACCGTACGGTATTGAACTGGTACAAATACGGTATACATTTTGTGTTGCACTAATGAAAACATACGTTTTCAATTTGTAAACATACGGTGTTAATTCACTATTGACCCCGAATGGTGTAATTTTAAACACGGATGTGTTCAATTTTTCTATGAGTGTATTTTTGTAAAAAACAATTTAAAAAATATAACTAAAAAACTTATTTTTTGGGTCTTATTTCATTTTTTTTTTTTGGGATTATTTCATTGGGGTTTATTTCCTATTCTAACCTAATTTCAGTAAAAATTTTGTTAAAATTAGGTATTATTTCGCCATTTGATGTTTTTTCATACCTTATTTCCTAGAAGTTATTTCTTGTTTTGCTGCTAATATAATTGGGGTCTATTTCATTTTCGTAATTGGGCGTTATTTCATTGTGGGTTATTTCATGTCGCCCTTTCAACAAGGGAGGCATGACATTTAACGTTCATAATTGGCCACCAAACTAGAGAGCCATGTGTTAAAGTCGGTCTAACGATAGCTTGGTATATCCAATAAATCATTCTCGCTCTTAATCCCCAAGTTTTTCGTATAAGTTTTTTGCATGAATAAATTGCCGCATAGGACAAATACTACACCTAGAAACTTTGTTTTGAAAGAGATAATACTTTTCCGTCAAGCTTTAGGGGTTCGAATAAAGGTATTCTTTTCCTTGTAAATATTACACAGGTCAACAGCAAAAATGTGCTCGAGTAACCACTATATACATTTGATGTATCATGGCTACCTTAGTACAAAAATGGTAAAATTTTTAAATTCTATGGCAAGATTTTTTAAAAAAATTTTTTTTTTAAATTGCAATTTTTTTTAGACGTTTCTTCAAATAATTAATGATAACTCAAAAACTACTAGTCCGATATTATTAAAATCAGAAAAATTAAGATTTACATAGCCTTTAATTCGTCTATATATCGCGTTTCCATCGGATCAATAGTGTCGGAGTTACAATAAAAAACTTAAGAAAAAAATATATTTTTTACGAAAAAATGGCAAAAATTTTCGTTTTAAAAAAATCATGAAAAATCGAAAACGGCAAAAAAACTTCCAGATTTGTTATTTTATCGCATAGCGACATATAATAGCAACAAAATGAGATATCGACCATAAAAATCGATTGATTTTTTCGAATTTATTCATAATTTAGTGAATTCGCTCATTTTCACAAAATTTTAGTTTTTTGCTTGATATACGCATTATAGCGGGTTTTCAAATGTATCAAAAAAATAAATTTTCCAATTTCAAGGGGTGCATGTCGGATTATTGTGAGATTTGGTGAGAAACTTCCACCCACAAGTTTTTAGTCAAATTGGACAACGCTAACACGTAGCCCAAAGGCCCCAAATCTGAAAAATAGCGTTTAAATCGAAAAAAATTTGTCAAATTTTCAGTTTTTGCAAAATTAAAGCTATTTATTCCCCCTTTTGCAAAAAAGTGGATCCTGGTCCTTAGGGCAAACACAATGAGATTTCCAATAAGCTACATATCTTTAAAATCGGTTAAACAGTTTTCAAGTTACTACAATTTGTACTGGCCATTACATGTCCTTGAGGACTTGCCGAAGGCAATTGACCAAAAAATGTGACTAAGTAAAATCGATGGAATAGATCGAAAATGTATTTCATTGTTTTATTCATGTATTTTATTTTATATTTTATTTTTTAAATTTATTACAACATATGAAATAAGGAAATAAATAAATATTATAAACTACAAAATTTTGAATTTTCTTTTATGACATTTTCTATTATTGAATAACGAAGTGTTGCTCTGAATACTCTGGCAAAAATCTGCCATCATGTGTGCATCCCAGCGACCTTGGTATCTTTCCTCCATTGTCCGAATATCTTGGTGAAATCGTTCGCCCTGTTCCTCACTTAAGTCTTCTAGATTTTCAGGAAAACGATCTAAGTGACTGTGAAGGTAATGTAACTTGATGCTCATGTTGCATCCAAGATTCTGGAAGTGAGTTAACATTTCTTCAACGTGCGCAACATAATCATCATCCTTGTTATTTCCTAAGAAATGTTGAATAACCTATACAAACGAATCCCATGCATTTTTCTCAATTTCTGACATTGAACTGAGAAAATCGGTATCTTTGATCAATTTGCGAATTTGTGGGCCGTCAAATATTCCTGCTCTCAGCCTTCAATACTGTATTTCCACAATAACACGTGTCCCACAGAAATACGTGTTTTGCCCAAAACAGTATTTCGCGTACTTGTTTTGCCATACATTTCTCATTCATCCAAAACACTTTGGCAGTACCTGGATATTGTATAGTGGTTTCAAAATCATCGAATTTTTTATTTTGTTGCGTTGTGTAATAAGAAGATATCAGTCAATTTTAGCGAAATTTTATATTTTATTGTTTACATGTAAAAGTTAAAGTTAAAAAAGAAAAAAAAAGTAATGCCAGTGAAAATTGTAATAACTCGAAAACTGTTTAACCGATTTTAAAGACATGTAGCTTATTGGAAAAATCATTGCGTTTGCACTAAGAACCAGAATCCAATTTTTTGGAAAAGGGGGAATAAATAGCTTTAATTTTGCAAAAACTGAACATTTGTCAATTTTTCGATTTAAACGCTATTTTTCAGATTTGGGGCCTATGCGCTACGTGTTAACGTTGTCCAATTCGACTAAAATTTTGTGGGTGGAAGTTTCTCACCAAATCTCACAATAATCCGACATGCACCCCTTGAAATTGGAAAATTTATTTTTTTCATACATTTGAAAACCCGCTATAATGCGTATATCAAGCAAAAAACTAAAATTTTGTGAAAATGAGCGAATTCACTAAATTATGAATAAATTCGAAAAAAATCAATCGATTTTTATGGTCGACATCTCATTTTGTTGCTATTATATGTTACTATGCGATAAAATAACAAATCTGGAAGTTTTTTGCCGTTTTCGATTTTTCATGATTTTTTTAAAACGAAAATTTTTGCCATTTTTACGTAAAAAATATATTTTTTTCTTAAGTTTTTTATTATAACTCCGACACTATTGATCCGATGGAAACGCGATATATAGACGAATTAAAGGCTATGTAAATCTTAATTTTTCTGATTTTAATAATATCGGACTAGTAGTTTTTGAGTTATCATTAATTATTTGAAGAAACGTCTAAAAAAAATTGCAATTTAAAAAAAAAAAAAATTTTTAAAAATTTTACCATTTTTGTACAAAGGTAGTCATGATACATCAAAATTGTATAGTGGTTTTAAGAGCACATTAAATTTTTTTTATTTTGTTGTGCTGTGTTATCATTTCTGTTTTAGATGGATTAATTCCTAAACCACACTGTTTGGTCCAACTGAGTATCATCTTAAATGATCTTTCCCTTACTTCGGTTAGAGTGCTGAGGAATTTACCTCTAACGATTAATACTACATCGTCAGCATAAGCCACGACTCCTACTCCAAGAGCATTTAATTGTACTAATACATCATTTAACACAAATATCCATATTGTAGGTGAAATAACTCCCCCTTGAGGAGTACCTCTAGTAGCCAGTGAATGTAGAACTGATCCTCCCAGTTCTGACTGTATATGGCGTTGTGTGAGAAACTTTATTATCCACGTTTTAACATTTGTATCGCAACCACTGTTATCTAATCTAATCTAATCTCAATAGCCTCTGATTTGATGTTGTTAAAGGCTCCTTCAATATCTAAGAAGCATGCCAAAGCATATTCTCCTTGATTTAATGATTGCTCAATTCTTGATGTTAAGCTATGCAGTGCCGTTTCAAAAGATTTGCCTTTGATGTATGCATGTTGGTCGGGAGAAAAGGGCATATTAGCAATCCTCCCTCTAACGTGATTATCTAGGATTCTTTCTACAGTTTTCAGTAAAAAAAGATGATAGACTGATAGGTCTATAGTCTTTAGCTTCATAATGTTGGATTTTACCAACTTTTGGTATGAATACTACCTTTACTTTTCTCCAATTTGTTGGAAGTAAACATATTCTATGCATACAGTAGTAGTTCCTCCGTAGTCCCCATAGATTTTTGTAACATTATTGGGTACACGCCGTCCAAACCTGGTGATTTGTAAGGTTCAGATGTTCCGATTGCAGATCTAATTTTGTCAATTGTAATAAGATCTTTGCAACCATTGTTTCTAAATTGTTCGGTAATAAATGGGGATTGGTTTTCCGTTGCTGTTTAAGTGCTGTTTAAATAATACTTCTAGTGTTTCTCTTGCAGACATCGTTAATGTTATTTGCAACATAATTTTGTTTTGACATATTTAAGTCTCCTAAGCCTGGATGTATGTTTTACATTTTCCAGATCTTTTAATTTGTTGACAAAACACTGTCTTTTAGCTTTTCTTATTTGTTTTTTTAATTCTTTCGTGTTTTCTTTATAAGATTTCCATTTATGTTCCGTATTGTACTTCCTAGCTGCGTTTAGTGCTTTCATTATATTAAGTCTGGTTTTTTCTAGGTCTTTATGCCACCACTCTTGTAATTTTTTGTGTTTACTATTACTACTGGAGTACGAATTCTTGAAGGCTATATTAAAATCTTCCTCGAGATTTCTTGAAATTTGTTCTATGTCCAGAGTATTATTGACATCTCGTTCTAGCGGTTGTAGGGAGTTAGATAAACTGCCAAGGAAATTATAGTCTTGGATTTCTAAAATTTACCAATAATCGGTTGAATTTCTCATTTCTACTGTGAATATTAGATATTTATGATCTGAGACGGTGTCTTCCCAGGTCTCAATCTTAAGATCATTTATTTAAGTGACTAATGTCAGAGTAGTACTTCCCTCCGAGACCTTGTTACAAATGTCGGTTCTTTACCTTTATTTGCTATAAGCAAACCATTCTCTATAATAAAGTTCATTACAGCCAAACCACGCTCATTCGTGTCAGTACTAAAACGTATGATAGGCGTTTGCGTCACAGCGTATGACGAGGTCAGTATAGTGCTGTGTACAGTATTTTGTTACTTGTCTAGTTATCTCATCGTCGTGTGCAAAGTATGAGGATGAGAAAATAGATTTTCGCCCTTCTCTTTGCAGTTCTACTACTGTCTGCTAGCTCTAATTTTATATGACTTGGTGTACATTAAAGTTTCATAGTCTTTAATATTAAGTCCGATTATCCTGTTCGAAGTTATCCATGGTTCCTAGATTAGGATCATGTCCACTTTGTGCCTGTCGATGTAGAGAATTAAGTTAGTCGTTGCCTCAATAATAGAGTGATGGAGATTAATCTGGAGAAGTTTAAGCACCATTACTTACAGGAAGTGGATTGTTAATTCTCTTGACAACAGGGGTAGCTACAACGCTGATAATGCCAACGCTTATTCTAAAACCGTTTGCCTCTAGCAGCTCTATAGTTTTATTATTTACACTAATAATAACGGTTTGACCAAGCGGGGTTGGCCTTCCCATATAGGTTATTTCCCAGTCAGCCGATGGGTATATCGACTGGTTTTCTGCTCTTAACATCTCGATCAGACGAGCCCTGGGAATTATTTTTCCAGTAATGAAGGCTCGAATTCTTGGACTCGGCCTCAGATCCTCTTCATATTTTATTCTAAGATCAGCTCTCCCTCCCAAATATTATTAAGTTTTCTAATATTGCTAACCAGTTCCTGGTTTCATCATTTTTGCAATATAGGATTTTATTTATAGCCATCATGCGTGTGAATATTCCCAAAAGATGGTACGAACTCGTTGTTTCGAATACATTCCGTAATACAGAGCTGTAGTCGATTTTCGACAATGCTCCATTTTTCTGAATGCATTCTCAGGCCTGATGTGCTATTATTATCTACAATAACTACTTTAATGCGGCCTACATTATAAGTGTCATTGTTCGGCTTTATTTTCTTTTTCATGTTCTCTACTGGAGATTTCGTTTCAGCAGTTCTATTGCGTTTGCTTCTCTCGAATACTGGAAAAGGTATTTTAAAGTTTTATTAACAATACCCTTACTAGAAGAGGTTTTATTGTCCATAATTTGATCAGTGATACCTTGACTGCTCCTATGATAAACCCCAGAATGTAAAGAGGGTTGGCCTTTGGATTTTGGGGTTTTATCATAAGGCAGTGAAACTGTGACGCCATCACTCAACAACACGTTTAAGGCGGGTTGGCCTGTCTTCATGTAAGCTTATTGTCTGTAAGAGTTCCCGACATGAATTGGAGAGCAAGATTTCCCTTGATACAATAGCGGGGTGGCCCTTGTTATCAAAGAAAATACGTTTCTCTTCTTCATTCGCAACATCCACATACGATGGGTTTGTTTCAAGAGCGGGTTGGCCCTTTATGCAACTCGTCGAAATGTAAACATCATGACTACGGTGTTCCTCCGTAAATTTTGCCAAACTGTCATCCACAAACCTTTCAGTGGCTAGGGCAGGTTGGCCTGTATTCACGTTAGTTTGTCTATCTTTATTTCTATATCCCGACTTGATTTCGAGCTTGAAGCCCTCCCTGATAAGAGAGCGGAGTAGCCCTGCTTGTCATTGGATGCGTCAATCTCTTTATTTTTTCCACTAAAAACCAAAATTTTGACCTTTGACCCCGATGAAAAAAGGGTTAATCTTACCCAATATAAAATAAAGTTTTAGTGGACATTCCTCAATAACTGGGCAATAAAATTCAGTAAAAGAAGGGTTAAACTCACATATTTTCAAAGAAAGTTTTAGGGGATATTCGTCAATGACAATGAAATTCAGTATTAGCTTTATCTAAAGAAAACTTTATTAAAATTTACTATGCATGTACTTAAATAATGTCCAAAAATTTGCTTTTTCGCGAAATATTGCGATTTCAAGTCGCTGGTACGGCGAAACCATATGAGATATCAAACTCATTTTTTTTTAATTTTATTACCACATCTGTCATGCCGACAAACATTTTGAAATTTTTAATATTTTTTTAACAAAATTTTGTAAAACTTAAAAAGTGAGTTTTGAAACGGTCCTTAAAAAAAGTACCATTTCCAGTATAAAAAAACTATGTAAATTTATTTATATTTAAATAAATCTCAACTATTTTATTTTTATAAGTCTTAAGATGATAAAAAAGTCTTACTTTGTAATTTCTGTACTCTAAAGTTATTTTTTGCGACATATCCTTAGGCGTGTTAAAAAGGACACGAATTTTCTGGGGCAAATTGCAATAACTTAAAAACTGCTGCATGAATTTTTAGTTTTTATGACTCTAATAGAAGCTAATTTAGTTGTCTTCTACATTCAATCATTGAATATTGCCATATTTAAACTGACAAATCCGAAAAGATATATCGCTAGCAAAGGTGCCAACTGCACTTTTTGAAATTTTTCAGGAGACACAAAAAACTGTATAAAAAAAGTTACATAATATTTTTTAAATTTTTTTGAATGGAATTTTATTTGCTTTGTTGTTACATACATATACAGTAAGTAAAATAAATAAAAAATTACAGTATCTTTGATTAATTAGAAGTTTTGTCATTTAGCACCTTTTCTGTTGCATTTTTTGATTTGTGCAAATCAATTAGCACCTTTTCCATAAAATAAATATTATGAACATTTTTCTTGTTTAACATAAGCAGTATGATTTAATTTGTGTTTTTATTACCGATATCATTTAATATTTTTTGTAAAAGAAACATTTGAACTTTATACAGTCTCACTTGGTTGCTGTAACTTAATCTAATTAAAAAAAATAATTTCTTACTCTTTTATCACATGAAATCAAGTTTGCAGTCTTACTTCGTTGCTGCTTCCCAGTCAGCAATTTTATTAGTTTTTGATCATAAATGACTTTTTTTCGACTGCCACGGACGATTAAAACTATCGATTCGAAGAAGACTGTGCCTTCGAAAGAAAATGGTACCCCAGCCGCGACTTCCTTGAGAGAATCTCTTATTAACATCTTTTTAATCCTTTATAATCAATTTTACGATTAAGTCTGTGGTTGTTAAAAATTCATCTTGCAGTAACTTTTTAATCATTTTTGGAGTTTTTTTTCAAAAAAATCAGCAACATCCAGTCTATTTTTGAACAGTAATTAAGTTCCGCTATTTTTTATTTTATTTATTTTTCATCGACGGTGTGTTATTGCTGTAGGCCTTACAGCCGATGGAGGATACTGGGGGTCAAACTGAGGCTGAAAGTGATATGTTATGCTTAATAGTCGGCGTGCTAACTCACTAAGCCATAGCACACACTATCTATGCGCGTTAAATATTATTTCAAAAACAACACTATAGGAGTAACCTTTTTATCAACTAACTGTGCAAAATCTGATTGCAAAATAGTGTTACCAACCGTCGAATTTCAATCACTTAAATCAATTACTTGTATTTTTTAACAGTAAGTTTTAAGCGAGAATCACTTTCGACTATTGTAATGAACAAATTACTAGTTGTTTAGTTTCTTCGGATTATTCTCCCTAAAACAACTAAAGGTGGTAATGTCTATTGGCCAAAGTTGCTCGATCCCAAGATACATGGACGATTAGGAGCCATTGAAGCCACTAGCGGTCAGTCGGGTGAGGGGGATCTTGTCTCTCGTATCTTAGGTGCTCAACAGACGGAATTTGATACATAAATAATTATTATAGACTCCAAAAAAAAAAAAAACAAATATAAAAAAATATGGGCCAAAATTGATCTCTATACTAAATTCAAGGTGTTACTAAAATCCCATTTATATCAACTAAAAAAAAAACTAAAAGAAGTTATATAAACAAAAAAAATTCTTCCTAAGTCACTACCAAAGTTTTATAAGGTATCTATCTAAGAGGTTGATGGATAGACACGCGCCTCATTACCCTCCCTACCATGATCTTAGTGGCGCACAGTGGTTTATGGACTCTTTTTTTTGGAAATAATTCTGTAACTTTTGAACGACTGGAGATATTTGAATGAAATTTGGCATGGTGATAGTCAAGGAGTATTCGAGTTGGTTTTCAAAAGCACTGGCCCATGAGGGGTCGGAAGAGTGATTGATGGACCTTCAAAGTTGGTCACCTCGGGTGTTCGACTTTTTTAAAAATTCGCCAAAAATCCATTTATGAATGGATTGAAAAGAAATTTTAAACTTAAGTTCTCCTTCAGAAGGCCTACAAAAAATACGCGTACATGTGTAGGTTATCTCCTTTGGGTTTCGAGATATTTGGATAAAAAGGAATTTTTGGGTTGATTTTTTACTTATTTTTTTAAGCTTTTTTTGATCTGGTGGACGCATCTGAAGATCAAAAATTTTTTAAGAATATTCGTTAAAATTGTAACAAAATTCTAAATAATTTTTGTGCAAGTTAGTTATAGATATCTACTTTCGTTTAAAAGTTAAAAATATTCAAAGTTGAAACTTAAAAAAAATTTCGCTTTTTTTTGAGTTTTTCCCTAAAAGATAGCTAAAAGAAATTATTTTTTCACTAATCAAAAAATATTTTCTTAAGAAACATAAAAATATTTTTAAAGTTTTTAAAAGAAAACATAATGAGAATGCGTATAAAACAAATTTCTTGCTAATTGGACTTTTGGTCCTCGCACATGCCCTCTCCAAAAAATGCCAATTTGTAAAAAAAAATTTTGGTTTAAATAAAAATTTCTCAAAAGGCAAAGCACCGATTTGAAAAAAATAATAATGTCCATATTTTCTAATATATCTGTTATTGATTGGAAAAGTTTTTTCTGAAACGAGCTGCAAATAGAGTCAGTGTTGCCATTTTTGTAAAAAAAACTCATTTTTTGAAACCCTTTTTTCCCAAGTTGGGAATCCGGGAATTTTTTAGTTAAAATTGGGAATTTTTTTTAGTCTGTTGCTTTTAGATCTTATTGATCTACATGACTACAATTTTCATTGTGATATCTTCATCTATGTCATTTCTACAAAATATCAAAAATTGAAATTATTTTCCTTCTAAAAGTAGAAAAATAATATTTTTTTGTTTTACGATACAAAGTGTAAAAATATTACCTCACTTAAAAAAGATTTTTAATTGGTGTTCATCTCCTGGACTTTCCCGATCCAATGATACTAAACACGTGTATCAAGCTTAAATACATAGCCTTTAAAAGCTCTGAAAACTTTGCCTCCCATAGCATTTTTAAGCTAAATATTGGAGTATTGGAGAGTAATGTGTGCAAATAAAGTTAATGGTGCACAGTGGTATTAACTCTGCAATTTCTCAAGTCCAGCCTTTTAGAAAATGTAAAAACGAATTGAGTCTTTTGAAAAAACTTTTCAAAAATATTGAAAAAATAATATTACTTTTTTGAAAAAAAAATAATTTTTCAGGCTTTTTTCGGTACACAAACTTTGAAGAATTTTTCTGTGTTATTAAGTTTACATAATAAAGAAATTGTTTCTTCCAGTTCTTTTAGAAATTTATCAGCAGTATTTTTTTAAAAATTTAACGTAGTACAAGAAAAGATAAATAGGCCAAAAAAGGCCAGAAGACATACCATAAAAAACAAAAAAAAAATTTGGACTCAAATATCTCTTAAACTATAAGAGATAAGGTAGTAAAGTAAGCATGTTTTTTTTAATTTTTTTAAGGAGTTTTCGAAAACGTAAAAATCTTTTAGATCGGACCCAATTGAGGAAAGTTATACGCCCCCAAATGTTTTATATACCCGAGGTAGTCAACTTTGGCCCACTGTAGAGCCCACTGTGCTACCGACAAATACGTCCTTAAACATTGATCTAAAAGCCTCACACCTCTTCTATTGACGTTCCAAATTTTGTCAAAATCCGTCTAGTAGTTTAGAAATTGCAGAGTTAATACCACTGTGCACCATTAACTTTATTTGCACACATTACTCTCCAATACTCCAATATTTAGCTTGAAAATGCTATGGAAGGCAAAGTTTTCAGAGCTTTTAAAGGCTATGTATTAAAGCTTGATACACGTGTTTAGTATCATTGGATCGGGAAAGTCCAGGAGATGAACACCAATTAAAAATCTTTTTTAAGTGAGGTAATATTTTTACACTTTGTATCGTAAAACAAAAAAATATTATTTTTCTACTTTTAGAAGGAAAATAATTTCAATTTTTGATATTTTGTAGAAATGACATAGATGAAGATGTCACAATGAAAATTGTAGTCATGTAGATCAATAAGATCTAAAAGCAACAGACTAAAAAAAATTCCCAATTTTAACTAAAAAATTCCCGGATTCCCAACTCGGGAAAAAAGGGTTTCAAAAAATGAGTTTTTTTTACAAAAATGGCAACACTGACTCTATTTGCAGCTCGTTTCAGAAAAAACTTTTCCAATCAATAACAGATATATTAGAAAATATGGACATTATTATTTTTTTCAAATCGGTGCTTTGCCTTTTGAGAAATTTTTATTTAAACCAAAATTTTTTTTACAAATTGGCATTTTTTGGAGAGGGCATGTGCGAGGACCAAAAGTCCAATTAGCAAGAAATTTGTTTTATACGCATTCTCATTATGTTTTCTTTTAAAAACTTTAAAAATATTTTTATGTTTCTTAAGAAAATATTTTTTGATTAGTGAAAAAATATAGCTATCTTTTAGGGAAAAACTCAAAAAAAAGCGAAATTTTTTTTAAGTTTCAACTTTGAATATTTTTAACTTTTAAACGAAAGTAGATATCTATAACTAACTTGCACAAAAATTATTAAGAATTTTGTTACAATTTTAACGAATATTCTTAAAAAAATTTTTGATCTTCAGATGCGTCCACCAGATCAAAAAAAGCTTAAAAAAATAAGTAAAAAATCAACCCAAAAATTTCTTTTTATCCAAATATCTCGAAACCCAAAGGAGATAACCTACACATGTAAGCGTATTTTTTGTAGACCTTCTGATGGAGAACTTAAGTTTAAAATTTCTTTTCAATCCATTCATAAATGGATTTTTGGCGAATTTTTAAAAAAGTCGAACACCCGAGGTGACCAACTTTGAAGGTCCATCAATCACTCTCCCGACCCCTCATGGGCCAGTGCTTTTAAAAACCAACTCGAATACTCCTTGACTATCACCATGCCAAATTTCATTCAAATATCTCCAGTCGTTCAAAAGTTACAGAATTATTTCCAAAAAAAAAGCGTCCGTAAACCACTGTGTGGCGCTAAAATTAACTAAGATCCCAAAATTCGAATTCCTAACACACTCTCCTCACATCACTCAATAAGAAAACTTTTTGATAACTTAGTATTTCATATTGAAATTAAATTTATTAACAAAAAAATATTAAATCACTCATGTTCTAGGAACTACCTTAATTAAAACTATCACATACTTAAATGACTCGACTTATTCTAACCAAAAATTCAATTAATGGAATTATAAACAATAAATCTTAAAATGATTTTTGAAGATTTCCAAAGATTTCTGCCTGATTGGCAAGATTTAGATGTTCTTTTGTTGACAATTTTTAAATATAAAAAAAAGATGTTTACTCAAAACTTTAAACAAAATATTGAATAAAAAAAAACTAATTTGAATAAAAAAATCTTATAAATATCCATTTAGATTTTTCACTTAAATCTAAAATAAGTTTTATCTAAGTACAAATTCTCAAACGGTTTTAATGAAACCACTAATAATGATCAATTTTTTTGTGCTATGTTAACAAAATAATGTTATTACAATGTATGTGTTTAGCAAAGCCACCTAGAAATGTAAAAATCCACTCAAAACAATCACTGTTACAAAATTAACAGCGGTGATAACATTACAATTACTAAAATTAAAAGTGGCTGTGCTAACTGCATACATACATATTTAGGTACATTCAGAAACGAAAATAAAATTTTTTGTGTTTCTCACTCACCAGTTATGTTTATGTGTATGTTGGTTTTATTTTTTTCAGCTTATGAAGAGGCCTCTGCAATGCTGGAGAATAATAATCTGTTATGTATGAAAGTATGTAGCATGGTTTAAATGATCAGTATTAGGGTGATTTGGATTATGGACTTAAAAATTAATCTAAATTAAAATTAAAGAATTATTAGAAAAATAATAAATACCATAAAAATAACCAAAACTAAACTTCAAAGTGCAATAACTATCACTGTGATAATAATTTTAAATTAGGTTGAAGACATGCTTGTTTATTTTAAATTTAGGAAAATTTTCATATTGTTTAAGAAATTTTACTTTTTCATTTATTTATTTATTATCAAACTTCTCTCCAAAAAATTATAGAATTAAAATTTAGCACTGACTTTTTCAAATATTTAGTAAAACTTTTATATTTTATTTAGCCAATTTTTTTTATAATAAATTTAATTATTTAGCACTTTAGAAGTTGTAATTTTAGATTATTTTTTAACTTATATATCACTATAGTTACACATTCTTTTCGTTTAACCATTAAAACACTTAAATTTGATGAAATTTCCTAAAGATGTTGTTGGTGGAAATTGGTGCTATTTTACCAAATGCTTATAGATCTTTCAGGCAGCTTTTCTTCAGGGATATTTGCGTTTTTGTTCCAGGTTTTTTCTTTGGCACTTTTCACTCTTTTTACAATGTAAAATTTTTTAAAAATTTAAATGATTTCTGCTAAGCGCATGTGAATTAATTTATTATTAATATTTTATGAAATTTTTTATATTGTGCTCTCAGCGGACTCAATTGAAATGATATAAAAATTCTTTCTCTTTTCTTTCAATGCTTCTTCTTCTTATCTGGAGTAGTTTAAAGCCCCTGATATACAATCAAACATATATCATTCTCAAATATTTCTGAGCGCTGGATCAGTGTGACATATGTACATATGGGACCCAAATAAAAACTACAGTGGTGGCTCATGAAATGAGTCCACCACAATAACAAAATCGGTTTATTATTTTCCTATGAAATACAAAATACTCAAATGATAATAAAATGGAATTTTTAATGGTTTATAAAAATTTACCTTCAACGGGAAATAAATAAGGTTTATAGATGAAAATATTAGGAATTTGACTGAATATCCGAAATATGGCTGTGCCAGCAGGCTTACCAAAGAAAAAAGATTTAATTTGGCCTTTTATCTTTCCGTAAAAATCTATGTTTATTAGAATATAATTGAAATTTTTCTTTTTATCTAAATTTTTAAAATTTCATAAAATTACCTTTATCTAAACCAATTGCTGGTTCGAAGAAAAAGCAAATTTATTTAGCCAGGAGAAATTATGCTGGAAATTCTAATTTCACCGAATTTTCACAATTCTCTTAAGTTTCCGGTTTAGTATAAAAAATTCTAAATTTGCAAAAATATATTATTTAGATATTAAGACTCAAAATGTTTAGCTAGGTTGCAAGTGCAACGATGTTGATGAGTTCGCAGCAAAACGGAAAAGACTTTGGTAACTGAGAAATATCTCTTATAACACCTCTGTATTAGTGTTAAGTCTTTAATATTATTACCAGATTGTGTTGACTTAACTTGTCAAAAGTCTTACGAATTTGGGAACACTTCATTTCAGTGCACAATTCAACTAAATGTCCATAAAAGTTAGTTTATATAAAAAAAATGATTGTCTTTAGATATAGGTGATATTACTTTAAATGAAAAAGTATCATCAAGAAGAAAATAAATGTTTCTTATTTTCGAATAAAAAGGCATATTATTTTATTTATTTCAAACCATTAAATAGAACAAAAAATACTTGAAGGGTTCTTTATGTTTTTATTAACAATTCTGTTAATATTAAGATCATTCCAACATTATCATAAGTTGAGTATTTTCTAGCAATATATTTATTTTGTAGATGTATGCAATTTGTTAGGCAAATATTGCAAAATAATAACCGTATTGAAAGTGTGTGTGAGAGAAATGTATAAATCATGCAAATAAACATTTTAGCTAAGCCCAACACCTACGCTTAGCAACATTAGTTGTTTCAAAGAGGTTTATATTTGAATGTTGCAGAACAAAGTTTGTGAAGCATTGCTGAAACTTTTGTTTGCAATCAAAATGTTGTTAAACAACGTTTAAATGTTGAGAATAAAAATTAAAAAAAAAATAAAATTATGAAAATATTATACAATATATATAAAAAAAAATAACGAAAAACAATTTTTAATAAAAAAAATTGAAAAATTAAAAAAAATGTAAAAATCTTGCATTACAAACCGCATAATACTGGTCTTTGAACTGCAGTATTAGGAGGAATCAAGATTAGGTACGCAAATCTTTAGCATGGTAAGTGCCTAATATTTTGCCTGTTTCATCTTCTAATATATAATAATTGTTACCTACTTTTTCTTTTATCTTTGACTTTAGAAAGCTAGGAGCAAGTTTAGCATTAAATTTCTTTTCAAAGTTTGATTGTGCAAAATTCCTTCTATAAATAACCTGACCAACATCATACGAAATTGGACTAGCCCGTAAATTATATTGGGTTTTGTTTCTTTCATAAGCACCACTTATATGTTTTTGAATATTACTATGAATCAATTGAAGTCGATCATCCTTTTCTAATTTAACTAGAAGTTCATTAAGGCTATTAAGTTTTCTTAATAAAGCATATGAGCTTCCATTTCTTGACCGAACAAGGCATGATACGGAGAAACTTGGATTGTTTGGTGTAATGAATTCCTTAAGGCGCAACTAATTAAACTTAAGTTTTTATCCCATAAAGTCTGATCTTTCTTCAAATACGATCTAATGCCTGCAATTATTGACCTATTTACCCTCTCGGAGGCATTGGACTGAGGAGAATAAATGGCTGTGTAAATATGTTGTATACCTAATTCTGATAAAAAAGATTTAAACTCGTTGGCCTTAAATTGGGAACCATTGTCACTTACTAAACTTTCAGGAACACCATAAATGTGAAATATATGTTCTAGCAGATATTTTTGTATGGCAGACGATGTGAATTTCTTAAGGGGGCACAACCAGTGGAACTTAGACAAATGGTCTAGAACTATAAAAATTCCAATATTGCCTTGCTTACTGCGTGGATAAGGTCCTAATATGTCAACATATAATCTTTGAAAAGGTCTACAGGTAATGACCTGATTTCCCATATTGGGTTTTAAAACAGTATTAGGTGCTTTGCACTCCTTACAAATTTCACATAAATTAATATACTTTCTAACGTCACGGACAAGTCCTGGCCAATAAAATTTTCGTCTAATTAACTCAAGAGTTTTAACCATACCTCCATGGGCTGCAAGTGGGGAATTATGAAATCGGGAAATTATTCCTTTTCTTAAATTTTCGGGGATCCAAAGTTTCCATGCCTCATTATCTTCCTCTGTGTCTCCAGTATAGTGAGCTGTTCTAATATAGACATAGTCGTCTATGATCTTTACGTCTGGATATTTAGCAGGGCTATGGTTGATTTTTTTAATCAAGTCGGTGTAGTCAATATCTTTAAAATGTGGGGAAAGTAAATCGATTTCCGGTTCTGTCAACTCAATTGATGCTATTTCTTCATAGGGAATTCTGGAAAGCGCGTCTGGTACCACATTATCTTTCCCTTTACGATGACTTATCGTAAATTTGAACCCTTGTAACTTCCACACCCATCTAGCCAACCTACCTGTCACATCCTGCTGCTTCATAAGCCATATCAATGAAGAATGGTCTGTCACCACCTCAAATTCTTGAAGTTCAAGATAGCACCTAAACTTCTTGATTGCCTCTAGCGCTGCCAAGCATTCGCGTTCGGTGACACTATAGTTGCGTTGGGCAGAATTCAGTTTCTTTGACATGAAAGCTATAGGCTTTTCATGACCATCATCATCTAACTGCACCAACACAGCACCGATGCCATAGTCACTTGCGTCGCATTGTAAAATGAATTTTTTATTAAAGTCCGGATAAACAAGAACAGGGGCTGATGTGAGCAAGTCTTTGATTTTCTCAAAAGATTTTTGAGCTTCTGGAGTCCAATTGAATTTACGTTTGGTGGATAAGACTTCGGTAATGGGAAAAACAGCAGTGGAGAAATTAGCAACAAACCTGCGGTACCAACCGGCAAGTCCGAGAAAACCTCGCACCTGTTTCAAATTTTTTGGTGTTGGCCAGTTTCTAATGGATTCTACCTTATCTGGGTCAGTTTTTATCCCTCCATTTCCTATTATATATCCCAAATATTTAGTTAACTTCAGTGACGCAAAATTTTGACTTAGTTATATTTAATGTCAGATTTGCTTTTCTGAATTCTTCAGCTATCCTAACTAAGATTGCTAAATGTGAGCCAAAGTCTTCTGAAACTATAATTAAATCGTCCAGATACCCAAATACTGTATGACGAAGATCAGGTGGAATAAGACTATCCATGAGACGACACATTGTGGATGGAGCGTTACATAACCCAAAAGGCATCACAACAAATTGGTATAATGGCCTTCCTGGGACCGTGAAAGCTGTGAGCGGCCTATCTTCTTCAGAAATACCAATTTGCCAGTAAGCGTCTTTTAGGTCCAATTTTGTAATTAAATTAGCCTTTGGTAACCTCGAGAAAATTCCTTCAATGTTAGGCAATGGGTACGCATCCTTCTTCGTAACTTCATTTAGTTTTCGAGCATCTAAGCAAAGTCTAACTTTATTCGGCTTCACTACCAATCTCATCGGAGAGCTCCAGGGTGATGTAGATGGCTGCAGGGGAAAAAGTGATACAATAGCATCAAGCTGTTGTTTCTGGTTAGAAGAGAGAGAGGATAATCATTACCCACTATTATAGGACTTAACAAATTGTCATTAACCAATTCAGAAATAATTTTAGGAGGATTTTCATCGATTGATGTACATACGATATTTTCAAAAATTTGTGGGGCTAAATTAAATGATTTCCAAAAATCTAATCCTAGAATTAGTCTTTGCGTAATGGAAGGAATAATCAAAAATTTTAAATGTTTTTTCATGTCTTTAAAAGAAACCTCAACAGAAAGAAATCCTAAGACTTTTTGTTTACTGCCATCAGCAGTCTTCACAAAAGTTTTTAATTGACAAAATTCCTTAAATTTACTAAAATCAACAAGCGCTAAATCTGAGCCTATACATGAAATATTTGCTCCTGTGTCCAAGAGACCAAATTCCGAAAAAGACAAAAACTTAATTGGGGCATAGAAACGTTTATCAGATGTATTATTTATAATAGAAGATAATATAAATTTTGAGCTAAATTTGCGATGTTTAAAATAAAGACGCAACCTTTTGGTTGATCTTTTCGGTTTAGATGAAGGCAACTTTTTAATAGCACATACATTAAAGATTTCTCTGCGTTTTGCTAAATATTTCTGAAGTCTAATATGGTATGGTACTATTGGGTATAAAGTTTTATGTTTATTTTTATTTTCAAAATTTGTATTAAAATTAGTATCAATATTTTCATTTTCGCATTTCAAAATCTTTATGTTTTCATTTTTTAAGCTTATATTGGTATTTTCATTATTTAAACAATTTTCATTTATGGTCGATTCTGGGAATTGTTCTGAGCTAGCCGGTTTTTTGACAAGTTAAGTTTTTTATTAGCACAATTTGTGCACTGGGGCTTGTAGGTATTTTTTAACCCACATCCATAGCAGAATATATTTCTCGTCTCCAAGCAATCCTCCCAGTGATGGTCTGATTGATCACAATTCCAACACTTGAAAATTTTTGTTGTTTGTTGAATTGCATCAACAGAAAGTTCTGGTTGAATTTCGGTAGCAATTTCATTAGTCGAAAAATCAACTTCTGCCACTTGACGACGTTGAGGAAAATTTGGGCTATATTTATTAGGTAAACCTTTACGGAAATAGTCTGAATCCATGAGATTCTCTCTCATTTGAACCAGTTTCCTCAAGTGAGCAATAGAATACACCGGAACATATAATAGTTCATGACGAATTTCCGGTCGTAAATTCCTAGTTAAGATTTCAACCAGCTCAGATTCTGGTAATGGTGTTGACAGTCTATCTAACATAGCACACACAGACTCATAAAATGATTCAAACGTTTCATTTGCTTTCATTTTTCTGTTTCTTATTTCTTCGTGAATGTCGAAACTTGACTTGAATTCTTTAAATTGATATTTTAGAGCTTTGCAAAATTCATTCCACACAACTACTTCAACTTGTTTATGATATCTCCAATACCAATCGCGTGCACGACCAGTTAATAAAATATGCAGATTTTTACATATTAAAGTATAGTCATTATGGAAATTCTCTTTCGTCAAGCAACGCACTCGATATAAAAATTCATCTACAGAAATTCCATTACTGGATCCATCAAACTTGATATTCCAATTTTGGATTATTGATGTAATTTTATCTGATCTGATAGCAAAGTTTTCATCAAAAGATGAATTATGAAAATTTTGTCTTGATGCTGGACGAGCTTGGGAAAAGTTATTTACATTTCTTAATTGATTTTGCGAATTAGCTGGTGGTTGAAAGTTTTGATTATTCAAAGTGTTATTATTGTTTTGACTCAAGTTTAAGTTTTGCAACAATCGTGTTATCGTATTTTCAATAATGGTATTTAAATTAGCGTAATCTATATTTCCAGAAATATTTCCATTACCATACCGATTTTGAGTTGGTCTATTAACTGTTGGGGAATTAACGTTATAGGATTGACTGACATTTCTCTGAGGAGGAGAATCCTCAAGGATAACATTCTGATTTGTAAGATTGTTTAGATTAGGTGTATGTGGCTCATTAAAAAGGTTTCTAGCATTACTTCTAGTGTTGTATTGTTTAGCCATAGCGCCTCGAGGTCTACCACGAGTAGCTTGTTTGACCTTTTCGACAAGAACAGAATCTTGAATGTGAAAGCTTTTAAGTTCAGCTAGGGAACAAGGACGTTTGCATGATGGGCAATCAGATGCAGTAGCAAAATGGTTTTCAATGCACGTGCGGTGAAACGCGTGATTGCATTCCGAAATTATTAGACAATCTTGTCCTTCTGCCAATCTTTCATTACAAATTTTGCACGATTGTTCAGAATTTGAACCAGAAGGTTGTGAAGGAGTTAGTGGCAGAGGTGATCGTTCCATCATGTTAATAAAATTTTGAAAATTGCAATAAAATTTAAAGAGCAAAAATAAAATCTTTAACAGACTTAAAAAGTTTCGAAAAGGAAGTTTGAAGTCGATTTGAACAACTAATAAAGTTTGAAAAATATTAATGGCCACGTTCTATAACACAAGCAAGTTCTTGACGATTGAGTTGATTCTCGACGATTTCGTAAGGAATTGAGGTTCTATAAGGTACTCGTCTAGCTTACGTTATGTTACGTAGAGCTTTTTCTGTTTTAAAATTTCTTTGTTGCCAATATTTTAAAATCTGAAAGCTTTGATAATTTTTCATACAAAGTTTTGGATGCAAAATGAAAAAGGAAACTCTTTTTTCTTTTTGTCAAAAATATTTACTCATAATAAACAAAATGTAAATAAACAAAAATTGTTTTAAACAAAACTATTGTTTTCACAGTTTTTTGGTGATTTTCATAAGATTTATGCTAAAAGTTATGTTTTTGTAAAGTGAAATCGACAAATCAGTGCCTCAAAAAGTCCCATCTTGTGAAAAAAGTGGACTCCAGTAGTCAAATTGAACACGTACAAGATTTCGATATACCCAGAGTCTATACCTCTATACGTATGTCTCCCGATATGCAATATATTGTAGCCACCGGAACCTATAAGCCACGAGTTAAATGCTTTGAAATCTTTAATTTATCCTTTAAATTTGAAAGATGCTTTGATTCGGAGGTCACAACATTCGAATTAATAAGTGATGACTATAGTAAAATGGTCTTTCTACAATGTGATCATTATCGTCTGCTTATACCCAGATTTGGTATATGAAACACATAATCCTTCTTACGATCTATTTATTGTGGGATAACTTTTGCAATCGGAGGCTTTGTGCCTGAATTGTTGTGATGTTCTACTCTAGATGTGGCAATTAAATTGCACAGTGTTAAGGAGTTTTTTCCTATATCGGCTTTGAAACACAAAGATGGTCTTCATATGGCTGTGGGTACCAATTGGGGTCATGTTTTTTATACGACATTAGATCTAAAGAGCCTTTCTTGGTAGAACGTCATTTAAACAAATTATCCATAAGAGATTGGTATTTAATAAAAATCATAATGCGGTCTACTCCATAGCTAAGGCTATGCTAAAGTTGTGGGATGAACAAACAAACAAACAAGTGGCTTATAGAGAATCCACTACTCGATTCTGGCATATTTTTTTCAGCACAGGAAGATGTTAAAATGTAAACCTTTTAGTTCCCGCCATGGGTTCTAGTTCAGTTCTCTTTTAGATTTAAATTAGTTCAAAAATTCAAATTTATTTATTATTAAGAATTAATAATTATTTTTTAATAAAAATCTTTTTTGCAGAAAAAATGCATAAATATCTTTGTATGAATTTAGAGTAAAAATAATAAAATTCTATACGATTGATTTTTTCTAATCGTATGTCTTTGACACAACAGACGTTCAAATTTGTCTTACAGAACGACAAAAATTATACAAAGCTTTCAGTGCTTACGTTTTCACTCAACCAGAAATGACATACGCTTTACAAAACCCCAAATCAAATGTTTTTAGTCATAGGACGTACATTTATGAGTAAAACGTTTTACAGAACGAGG
The DNA here is from genome assembly GCA_933228675.1 of Stomorhina lunata. Taxonomy (NCBI): domain Eukaryota; kingdom Metazoa; phylum Arthropoda; class Insecta; order Diptera; family Rhiniidae; genus Stomorhina; species Stomorhina lunata. The sequence goes on along the minus strand of OW121740.1, from coordinate 78,310,656 downwards.
CCATAATATTTGTTAAATAATGATACCAAGATTTATATTGGATAACCAATGCGAAAATTTCTTTACCAATGAGGGTACAAATTTAGAAAAATTTTGTAAAAAAATTTAGAAAAATTTTGTAAAAAAAATTTAGAAAAATTTTGTAAAAAATTTTGAAAACAAATTTTTCCAAAATATGCAAAAAAAAAAAATTAAAAAATTGTAAAAATTTTTAGTATAAAAAGATTGAAAAATGCTCAAAAGATATTTTGGCCAATAAAGCAAATTTAGACTAATTTAATACTTTAAATGGGGATGTAAGTTAAAATCAAGTAAAGATTTTAAAGTTACGAAAATGTGTTTGCTATTTGGCTTGATACAAAAATCGTAAACAGTTTTGAAACAAATAACTGACAAGAATATATCGAGTTATTTGAGGTTAACAACAGATTTAAAAATTTTTTAGTTGACTAAAATTTGTTTTTGCAAAATTAATATTTTTAGAATTGGTAACACAATAAAATTTGCATTTAATATTTTTAGATTTTTATACAAAAGCAAAACTCAATCAAATAATATTTAATCAGTTGTTATGAACAAAAATAGCAAAAATTTTTGGGAATATAAAATTATGGTTTTATCAAAAAAAATAAAAAAAATCAAATAATTTAAATTGAATAAGCCAAAATTAAGTAACGATTTAAACTTATAAAAGCTTAATAGTTTTAGAAAATTTTGAAATAAATTTTGAATATTTAAATCAACAAGCTTAAATTTTATTCTTATAAAATAATGAACTTCAAAAAAAAAATTGATTTATGTAAACCATTAAGAAATATGCAATATGAATTGATTTTTCAATAAATTAAATTTATGTTTAAAGATATATATTTGTTTGAAAAATAAATACAAAATTATCGAAGATGCGGTAATAATTTTGAAGAAATTTAAGAAAATTAAATTTAATTAATTGTATTTTATTTGAAAATAAAATCCAAACTAACTTTTGAAAAAAAATTAAGAAAATGTTTTTTTTTTAGAAAAAAAATTTCAAACAAAAAGAAAAAATATCAAATAGAAATTTTACCTATAATAATTTTTAAATCAATTAAATAAAATCTAGCTATTTTTAGATTCGCAAAATAATATATAAACATGAATCAGAAATTGAGTTTCAAAACTTCAAATTAGTTTACTTTAATTCTGAAATAAATATGGAAATAAAACAAAAATTGTATATAAAAGTTTTTGAAAAAATAAAAAAATCAAATTTTAAAGCAATTTTCTATAAGTTATTAACTCTTTGTTTAATTTTCAATTAGAAAGCAATATTAAAATTGCTTTATTCTATTCACTATTCAAGCAAAATAAATGCTTTGTGATTACAGTTAGTAAAATAAAATATTTTACTAAAATGATAATCAAATGCAAACGAAATATTATAAGTTTTAGAAAAATTAAGTAAAATATATGACTATCGTTTTCTTACTTTTGAGTGATGTGAATAAGATGTGTCGGTAAAAAAATTTAAAACTTTGGAAAAATAAAATAGGTAATAGGGATATAAATTTGGTCTATGAAGTTCGAAAAATTTCTTAGATTTTCCTTCTAATGGACAAACCGATATTCGAAGGATTGGTGACTATTGAGAACTGATTCTAACGGACAATGAATTGCAGAATCACAGCATTTACATTGTAAATCCAGAAAAAAAACCAGGATATCGATAGCTAAGTCTCCTTACAAAGGACAAAACTAAAAATTTTTTCGTAACTGCTACAAAATAATTAGAATTTGTTTAAGATTTACGTCTATGATCAAAAGGATAATTAGAATTTTGCTGGTCGATTTATCCGAAACTTGAACCCTCAGATAATCGAAGTCCAAGTAAAGATAATTATTATTTGAAAATTAGATTTCAATATTGAACAATTCTAAAAATTTCATACGTAACTGAAATCTAAATCAAGAAACATCAAAAAAAAAAATAAATGGTGTAGAGCAAAGAAAATCTAAATTTGTGGTTGCAAAAAAAAATTCAATCTTTCTCGTGCCCCACTAGTAATTTGTTCATTACATAAATTGGCGCCCAACAATTTATGTAATGAACAAATTACTAGTTGTTTAGTTTCTTCAGATTATTCTCCCTAAAACAACTAAAGGTGGTAATGTCTATTGGCCAAAGTTGCTCGATCCCAAGATACATGGACGATTAGGAGCCATTGAAGCCACTAGCGGTCAGTCGGGTGGGGGGGGATCTTGTCTCTCGTATCTTAGGTGCTCAACAGACGGAATTTGATACATAAATAATTATTATAGACTCAAAAAAAAAAAAACAAATATAAAAAATATGGGCCAAAATTGATCTCTATACTAAATTCAAGGTGTTACTAAAATCCCATTTAGATCAATTAAAAAAAAAACTAAAAGAAGTTATATAAACAAAAAAAATTCTTCCTAAGTCACTACCAAAGTTTTATAAGGTATCTATCTAAGAGGTTGATGGATAGACACGCGCCTCATTACCCTCCCTACCATGATCTTAGTGGCGCTAAAATCAACTAAGATCCCAAAATTCGAATTCCTAACAAACTCTCCTCACATCACTCAATAAGAAAACTTTTTGATAACTTAGTATTTCATATTGAAATTAAATTTATTAACAAAAAAATATTAATTCACTCATGTTCTAGGAACTACCTTAATTAAAACTATCACATACTTAAATGACTCGACTTATTCTAACCAAAAATTCAATTAATGGAATTATAAACAATAAATCTTAAAATGATTTTTGAAGATTTCCAAAGATTTCTGCCTGATTGGCAAGATTTAGATATTCTTTTGTTGACAATTTTTAAATATAAAAAAAAGATGTTTACTCAAAACTTTAAACAAAATATTGAATAAAAAAAAAACTAATTTGAATAAAAAATCTTATAAATATCCATTTAGATTTTTCACTTAAATCTTAAATAAGTTTTATCTAAGTACAAATTCTCAAACGGTTTTAATGAAACCACTAATAATGATCAATTTGTTTGTGCTATGTTAACAAAATAATGTTATTACAATGTATGTGTTTAGCAAAGCCACCTAGAAATGTAAAAATCCACTCAAAACAATCACTGTTACAAAATTAACAGCGGTGATAACATTACAATTACTAAAATTAAAAGTGGCTGTGCTAACTGCATACATACATATTTAGGTACATTCAGAAACGAAAATAAAATTTTTTGTGTTTCTCACTCACCAGTTATGTTTATGTGTATGTTGGTTTTATTTTTTTCAGCTTATGAAGAGGCCTCTGCAATGCTGGAGAATAATAATCTGTTATGTATGAAAGTATGTAGCATGGTTTAAATGATCAGTATTAGGGTGATTTGGATTATGGACTTAAAAATTAATCTAAATTAAAATTAAAGAATTATTAGAAAAATAATAAATACCATAAAAATAACCAAAACTAAACTTCAAAGTGCAATAACTATCACTGTGATAATAATTTTAAATTAGGTTGAAGACATGCTTGTTTATTTTAAATTTAGGAAAATTTTCATATTGTTTAAGAAATTTTACTTTTTCATTTATTTATTTATTATCAAACTTCTCTCCAAAAAATTATAGAATTAAAATTTAGCACTGACTTTTTCAAATATTTAGTAAAACTTTTATATTTTATTTAGCCAATTTTTTTTATAATAAATTTAGTTATTTAGCACTTTAGAAGTTGTAATTTTAGATTATTTTTTAACTTATATATCACTATAGTTACACATTCTTTTCGTTTAACCATTAAAACACTTAAATTTGATGAAATTTCCTAAAGATGTTGTTGGTGGAAATTGGTGCTATTTTACCAAATGCTTATAGATCTTTCAGGCAGCTTTTCTTCAGGGATATTTGCGTTTTTGTTCCAGGTTTTTTCTTTGGCACTTTTCACTCTTTTTACAATGTAAAATTTTTTAAAAATTTAAATGATTTCTGCTAAGCGCATGTGAATTAATTTATTATTAATATTTTATGAAATTTTTTATATTGTGCTCTCAGCGGACTCAATTGAAATGATATAAAAATTCTTTCTCTTTTCTTTCAATGCTTCTTCTTCTTATCTGGAGTAGTTTAAAGCCCCTGATATACAATCAAACATATATCATTCTCAAATATTTCTGAGCGCTGGATCAGTGTGACATATGTACATATGGGACCCAAATAAAAACTACAGTGGTGGCTCATGAAATGAGTCCACCACAATAACAAAATCGGTTTATTATTTTCCTATGAAATACAAAATACTCAAATGATAATAAAATGGAATTTTTAATGGTTTATAAAAATTTACCTTCAACGGGAAATAAATAAGGTTTATAGATGAAAATATTAGGAATTTGACTGAATATCCGAAATATGGCTGTGCCAGCAGGCTTACCAAAGAAAAAAGATTTAATTTGGCCTTTTATCTTTCCGTAAAAATCTATGTTTATTAGAATATAATTGAAATTTTTCTTTTTATCTAAATTTTTAAAATTTCATAAAATTACCTTTATCTAAACCAATTGCTGGTTCGAAGAAAAAGCAAATTTATTTAGCCAGGAGAAATTATGCTGGAAATTCTAATTTCACCGAATTTTCACAATTCTCTTAAGTTTCCGGTTTAGTATAAAAAATTCTAAATTTGCAAAAATATATTATTTAGATATTAAGACTCAAAATGTTTAGCTAGGTTGCAAGTGCAACGATGTTGATGAGTTCGCAGCAAAACGGAAAAGACTTTGGTAACTGAGAAATATCTCTTATAACACCTCTGTATTAGTGTTAAGTCTTTAATATTATTACCAGATTGTGTTGACTTAACTTGTCAAAAGTCTTACGAATTTGGGAACACTTCATTTCAGTGCACAATTCAACTAAATGTCCATAAAAGTTAGTTTATATAAAAAAAATGATTGTCTTTAGATATAGGTGATATTACTTTAAATGAAAAAGTATCATCAAGAAGAAAATAAATGTTTCTTATTTTCGAATAAAAAGGCATATTATTTTATTTATTTCAAACCATTAAATAGAACAAAAAATACTTGAAGGTTTCTTTATGTTTTTATTAACAATTCTGTTAATATTAAGATCATTCCAACATTATCATAAGTTGAGTATTTTCTAGCAATATATTTATTTTGTAGATGTATGCAATTTGTTAGGCAAATATTGCAAAATAATAACCGTATTGAAAGTGTGTGTGAGAGAAATGTATAAATCATGCAAATAAACATTTTAGCTAAGCCCTACACCTACGCTTAGTAACATTAGTTATTTCAAAGAGGTTTATATTTGAATGTTGCAGAACAAAGTTTGTGAAGCATTGCTGAAACTTTTGTTTGCAATCAAAATGTTGTTAAACAACGTTTAAAAGTTGAGAATTTTTAAAGCAAGAATAAAAATTAAAAAAAAAATAAAATTATGAAAATATTATACAATATATATAAAAAAAATAACGAAAAACAATTTTTAATAAAAAAAATTGAAAAATTAAAAAAAATGTAAAAATCTTGCATTACACTATTTTAAATCGCTCAGACGACAAATCATTTTTTGGTCATCCGAACTAGTCGATAAAGGCACATTTAGGTGATTTTTCAAAAAATAATCTTCCAAATAAAATACTTTGTAGCACCTACATACATTGAAGATACATTACTCGTGAGGTAATTTGTTATAAAACTTGTGGCGATCTTTTGCATGGTTTTCTAAATATTGCAAATCTTCAAACTATGTATATCCTAATTGTAATTTCTTTTAACTTACTGAAAAATTAAATCAGCAAAATCCATGCATTTGAGAATCTTAATTTGTAAAACATTTCTTTTTCTGTTGTATCATCACCTTTTGTCCGGCCAGGACAAATGCTTTCACGAATTGGTGGTCCCTAAATGTTTCGAAAAAAGTGTGATCCAAATATTCCACTTCATAAGGTTCTGAATTCTTTCGAGCATTTTTACAAATAGCAATATATTCTGGGTGATGTAGAGGATGTTGGATACCAATCAACAGTTCTGATAAGTCTTAACTTGTTAAGCCCAGACTTATCTTGGTTATCCTTAATCTCAACTGTGGACGCAGACCTACTCGTGGTATTACCCGGGGAACTACATTAAAATCCGTTAATATAGTAAGCAAACATGTGCCGCAAGTTTTCCCATAATAACTATAAAAATATGGATTAGAACATCGGCTAGTAACCTACTCCTGGAAAAAACAATTACTATAAAAAAGCCAAAATTGGAAAAAACAATTACTATAAAAAAGCCAAAATTAGAATAAAAAATAAAGTTAGGGCGGTCCTAATTCTAGAAGATAACGTCCGATACTTCATTGGAAAAACCAAGTAGACGAAAATCTTTCAAAGCTAGGCCTAGAAAATGGAGTATATGGGCACAAAAACGAAGCTCTTGGAGTTCTAAAATATAGGCCATTTAAGTAAGTAAGTATTTATATTCTGCAGGTACATCTATAGCCAGATGCTCTGCGAGAGAGTGAACGCTGTCATCCTCCAATTGCATGTATACAGTTTCTAAAATCTTTTTCTTTATTGCTATTTAATGTTTAATAGCTGCATTCACTAAAGCATTACAGCATCTGTCGCTGTAAATTATAATTTATAATAATTATAATTTAAATTTTTGGATTTTACGGGTATGCCCATGGAATATTCCGAATCAATGTTCTGCGTTAAAATCTCATTTTTGTAAAAAAGTGCAGTTGGCACCTTTGCACTCTAAGCTAGCGATTTGTTTTTCATCTTTTAAATCTACATGCTTAAAATTATTTTCACTAAGTTGTAAAAAAAACATATTTGTATATGCAAAATAATTTTTTTTGCTTTAATTTTTAGAAAAAACTGTTTTCTTGTGTTTTCCTGTTTTCTTTCCACTTTTAAATCTGCACAGATAAATTTGGTACAATTTAAGAAATTAAAATTTCTTTTAGCTTCATGATTTTCATATTTGCGAATTCATATAAAGCATCACTTTCAATATAGATCGATATTTCTTGACATCCTTGACTTCCAGTGCAGCATAGGGCCTCAACCATCCTTTTATATATTTTTATCTCATATGTATATCAATTTAATGACATTTCACAGCAGGGTGGGTCCTTGCTTAGTAATATACGTGGGTGTTCTAAAGGCATGGAACTTTACCTTTTTAACTTCAGTTGTGTTGAAAGTATCATTTCTTCTTTTAGATGATTTGACAAACTCCCAGATTGAATGCTTATATTCACATCAAGCTCCCATATTCAAGGCAATCTTTGAAGTGTAAAGTATTTAAAAAAAAATTCCGGCATAAAATTTGGAATTTATTACATCAATCATTTGCTGATACCCATGATCCAAAATTGGTTTAGATGCGTCAACAAGACGGGCACCTCTTAGCAAATTTTTTAAAGAATTTCAAGCTTTGCTGCTACAAGTTACCCAAGTCTAACTTAAAACTTTTTCTCCCTTGGTTTAAAAGGTTTTGAATAATGTTGGTATTACTGGAGATTGATCTTGTTTTTTTCAATTATTTTTTTTTTAATTTAAATTTTCAAAAATAAAAAAAAATTGGTACCATGATGGTCTAAAAATACATTTCGATTGCGTTGTTGGTACAAAATTAAGAAAGCTATTTTCCTTCCCTGTCCTGATGTTGTAAAAGTGCGGCAACTTGCTATAATTACTTTGTGTCATTGGTGTTCCATTTCCACACAGTGTTGCATCTTTTCCGTATGATAAAATGAAAACCACGGTTGTTTTTTGAGGTTCATATTTTATTGATTCTTTGTTTTTATTTCCTTTTTATTCACTCTCATACTCCTACCCAATATACATTATCAAATTCCTAATTCCTTTTTATACCCTTCACCAATAGGTGAAAGGGTATTATAAGTTTGTCATTCAGTTTGTAATTTTTTCATTATTCGTCTTAGATAAAAATTATACCGATCGACTCAGAATCGCCAGGAGAGTCGATTTAGCCATGTCCGTATGTCTGTCTGTTGAAATCAAGTTTGTGGAGCTCCTGGAGTGTGTAGCCAGATAAATTGTATATCAGATTCTAGGAAATTGACCTACGCAACACGCGTAAAATATCGGCAAAATACTAAAATTCGATGGGTACAAATTGACGAATTTTAAATTTTTTTTTTTAAATTTACATATTTAGAAAAAAAAAATTTTTAATTCTCATCGAATTTTAAATTTTGGCGATATCTCTGGTGTTTATGGACCGATTTTGATGAAATTTAATAGTGTGCTGCGTTGAAGTATTTTCTAAAATCTGACATATAATTTGAAATTTTTTTGTTTTAAAAAATGCTGTTTTAAAAAAAAAAAAAAAAATTTAAATTGCCAATTTGCGTACATCGATATATTTTGCTTTGGCCATATCTGAGTTGTTGATATATCGATTACGATGAAATTCAACAGTGCTCTGCGTTGAATTATTTCCTAAAATTTGATATACAATTTAGAAAACTTTCTTTAAAAAAAATGATTTTTTTTACAAAAAAATTTATTTTTTTTTACAAAAAAATATTTTAAATTCGGCTATTTGCGTGACATCGAATTTGGAGTTTTGGCTATATCTCAGATTGTTATATACCGATTTTTATGATATTACATATCGTTTTGCTTTAGTGGATTTCCAGAGATCTGACATATTATTCATGTCAGTATACTCTCCGCAAATTGAAGAATTTTAAACAAACTGAAGAATTTTATACAAATTAAAAACATATAATTTAAAAGGAAATAAAAAATTTTAATTCGGCATCGAATTTCGAGTTTTGGCTATATCTCAGGTGTTAATAGAAATGTATATTGAAATTTAATAATAAACTTCATAGAACACTATTAACATCCAATATTTAACTTACGTCGGTATGCCATCCAGGAGCTACACAAACCTGATTTCAGTAGACGGAAATACGATGTACATACATATGTCTAAAATTAGTGGTATGACTTTTGAACATAGTGATTGCTCATTATTTGCGACATACATATAATAAGTTATATTAAATTGTAGGTAATCTTTTTATGAATTATGCAAAATACAACTCATTACAATGGTATCCGTTCAAAACCATACATATACATATGTATAAAAATCTAACTGAACCTATAGGTTAATATATTAATTGCATATATTGGTACTAATTCTGCCTACTAACTTCACAGACATTCAAGATTAACCATGTGCTTTTCCTATAAGAAAAACATATACACGTATTTTAAAATGTTGTGATATTTGTTAGTTGTCAGATATAAAGTCAAGACACCGAAATCAGAATACAAAATTTTGAACAATATAGAACTTTTGCGTTTAACTTTTAAATGTATTTTAGGTCCAATTTATGTAAGTTTAACATATCAAAATATAGGTTAGGTTTCAGTGATTAACACAAAAAACAACTTAATAAAATTAATTTTGAAAATATCCTTTCAAAATCTATATACAATATCAATCAATTAAAGAGTCTAAGTATACCCTAAGAACAAAAGGCTTACCAAATTGAAAGAACAATACTTTCCAAATATTATTTCTGAAGTATTTATCTAACTTTATAACAATCTAAAGCATATATTGATCGACTAAAGAATTACTACCAAATGTAATTGCCATAAGACTAACATAAACTACTTCTTGTTTTTATACCCTTCACCAATAGGTGAAAGGGTATTATAAGTTTGTGCATCCGCACAGTGGTTTACGGACGCTTTTTTTTAATAATTCTGTAACTTTTGAACGACTAGAGATATTTTAATCAAATTTGGCGTGGTGATAGTTAAGGAGTATTCGAGTTGGTTTTTAAAAGCACTGGTCCAGGTGGGATCGGGAGAGTGATTGATGGACCTTCAAAATTGGTCACCTCGGGTGTTCGACTTTTTTAAAAATTCGCCAAAAATCCATTTATGGATGAATTGAAAAGAAATTTTAAACTTAAGTTATCCTTGAGAAGGTCCACAAAAAATACACTTACAAGTGTAAGTTATCTCTTTAGGTTTCGAGATATTTGGGTAAAAAGGAATTTTTGGGTTGATTTTTTACCTATTTTTTTAAGTTTTTTTTATCTGGTGGATGCATTTGAAAACCAAAATTTTTTTAAGAATATTCGTTAAATTTGTAATAAAATTCTGAATAATTCTTGTGCAAGGCGGATATAGATATCTTCTTTCGTTTAAAAGTTAAAAATATTCAAAGTTGAAACTTAAAAAAAATTTAGCATTTTTTTGAGTTTTTCCCTAAAAGATAGCTATATTTTTTCACTAATAAAAAAATATTTTCTTAAGAAACATAAAAAGATTTTTTAAGTTTTTAAAAGAAAACATACTGAGAATACGTCTAAAACAAATTTCTTGCTAATTGGACTTTTGGTCCTCGCCCTCTCCAAAAAATGCCAATTAGTAAAAAAAAATTTTGGTTTAAATAAAAATTTATCAATAGGCAAAGCACCGATTGGAAAAAAAATTTAATGTTCATATTTCTTAATATATCTGTTATTGACTAGAAAAGTTTTTTCCGAAACGAGCTGCAAATAGAGTCAGTGTTGCCATATTTGTAAAAAAACTCATTTTTTGAAACCCCTTTTTGGGAATTGGGGAATTTTTTTTAGTCTAGTGCTTTTAGATCTTATTGATCTACATAACTGCAAAATTTCATTGTGATATCTTTATCCATGTCATTTCTACAAAATATTAAAAATTGAAATTATTTTCCTTAAAACAGTAGAAAAATAATATTTTTTTGTTTTACGATACAAAGTGTAAAAAAACTAACTCACTTAAAAAAGATTTTTAATCGGTGTTCATTTCCTGGTCTTTCCCGATCCAATGATACTAAACACGTATATCAAGCTTTAATACGTAGCCTTTAAAAGCTGTGAAAACTTTGCCTCCCATAGCATTTGGAAGCTAAATATTGGAGTATTGGAGAGTAATGTGTGCAAATAAAATTAATGGTGCACAGTGGTATTAACTCTGCAATTTCTAAACTACTAGAGGGATTTTGACAAAATTTGGAACGACAATAGAAGAGGTGTGATCTTTTAGATCAATGTTTAAGAACGTATTTGTCGGTAGCACAGTGGGCTCTACAGTGGGGCAAAGTTGCCTATCTCGGGTACATAAAACCTTTGGGTCTGTATAACTTTCGCCAATTGGGTTCGATCTAAAAGATTTTTACATTTTCGAAAACCTCTTAAAAATGTTAAGAAAAAACATGCTTACTGTACTACCTTATTTCTTATAGTTTAAGAGATATTTGACTCCATAAAATATTAATATAATTTTTAAACATTACTTTGTAATTTTTCGCAAAAATCTCTAAAAAAGTTTTTTCTTCCAGTTCATTTAGAAATGTGTCAGCAATCTTGCAGTATGTTTTAAAAAATTTTACGTAGTACGAGAAAAGATTAAAAGGCCAAAAAATTCTAGAAGACATGACATAAACCACAAAAAACAAAAATTTGGATTCAAATATCTCTTAGAATATAAGAGATAAGGTAGTACAGTAAGCATGTTTTTTCTTTATTTTTTTTAAGAAGTTTTCGAAAATGTAAAAATCTTTTAGATCGGTCCCAATTGGCGAAAGTTATACGGACCCAAGTTTTATATACCCGAGATAGGCAACTTTGGCCCACTGTAGAGACCACTGTGCTACCGACAAATACATTCTTAAACATTGATCTAAAAGCCTCACACCTCTTCTATTGTCGTTCCAAATTTTGTCAAAATCCCTCTTGTAGTTTAGAAATTGCAGAGTTAATACCACTGTGCACCATTAATTTTATTTGCACACATTACTCTCCAATATTTAGCTTCAAAATGCTATGGGAGGCAAAGTTTTCACAGCTTTTAAAGGCTACGTATTAAAGATTGATATACGTGTTTGATATCATTGGATCGGGAAAGACCAGGAGATGAACTCCAAGTAAAAAGCTTTTTTAAGTGAGTTAATCTTTTTACAGTTTGTATCGTTAAACAAAAAAATATTACTTTTCTACTGTTTTAAGGAAAATAATTTAAATTTTTGATATTTTGTAGAAATGACATGGATAAAGATATCACAATGAAATTTTGTAGGTTTCTAGATCAATAAGATCTACAAGCAATAGACTAAAAAATTCCCAACTTTAACTAAAAAGTTCCCCAATTCCCAACTCGGGAAAAAGGGTTTCAAAAAATGAGTTTTTTTTACAAAAATGGCAACACTGACTATATTTGCAGCTCGTTTCAGAAAAAACTTTTCTAGTCAATAACAGATATATTAGGAAATGTGAACATTAAATTTTTTTCCAATCGGTGCTTTGCCTTTTGATAAATTTTTATTTAAACCAAAATTTTTTTTTACTAATTGGCATTTCTTGGAGGGGGCATGTGCGAGGACCAAAAGTCCAATTAGCAAGAAATTTGTTTTAGACGCATTCTCATTATGTTTTCTTTTAAAAACTTTAAAAATCTTTTTATGTTTCTTAAGAAAATATTTTTTTATTAGTGAAAAAATATAGCTATCTTTTAGGGAAAAACTCAAAACAAGCGAAATTTTTTTAAAGTTTCAACTTTGAATATTTTTAACTTTTAAACGAAAGAAGATATCTGTATCCGCCTTGCACAAAAATTATTTAGAATTTTATTACAAATTTAACGAATATTTTAAAAAAATTTTGGTTCTCATATGCGTCCACCAGATCAAAAAAAGCTTAAAAAGATAGGTAAAAAATCAACCCAAAAATTCCTTTTTACCCAAATTTCTCGAAACCTAAAGAAGATAACTTACACATGTAAGCGTATTTTTTGTAGACCTTCTCAAGGACAACTTAAGTTTAAAGTTTCTTTTCAATCCATCCATAAATGTTTTTTTTTAAAAAGTCGAACACCCGAGGTGATAAACTTTGAAGGTCCATCAATCACTCTCCCGACCCCACCTGGACCAGTGCTTTTAATACCAACTTGAATACTCCTTAACTATCACCACGCCAAATTTCATTAAAATATCTCTAGTCGTTCAAAAGTTACAGAGTTATTTCCAAAAAAAAGCGTCCGTAAACCACTGTGATCCGTTTGTAATTTTTTTTTTATTAGTGATCGTAGACACCATAAAAACTATACCGATGGACTCAGAATCGGGAGGAGAATCGATTAAGCGATGTCCGTCTGTCTGTCCGTCTGTCTGTTAAAATCAAGTTTGTGAAGCCCCTGGAGGATGGACCTACATAAATTATATATCAGATTTTAGGAAATTTTATCAATATCGGTCCATAAACAACTGAGATATATTGCCAAAACACTAAATATGATGTATCGCAAATTGCCGAAAGTACGCATTAGAGAAAGTTTGTTGAAAAAATGAAATGCAGAAATAGGAAAAACCATCCTCCTGGAGCACGGACATACATAAATTTTATATCAGATTTTAGGAAATTCCTCCGCCAAGCACATTATTAAATTTTTTCAAAAGCGGTCCATAAACAACTGATATATCGCCAAAACACTACTTTTGATGTACAGCAAATTGCCCAAAGTACGTGTCTAAGAAATTTTGTTTACATTTTGTAAGTATTGTTTCAGCGATATCTCAGGTGTTTATGGACCGATTGTGATGAAATTGTGATGACAGCGTCCTTTGCGGGAGGATTTCCTAAAATCTGATATATAAACTCCACAAATCTGATTGTGAATACCATTCAAATTGTACCGATCGACTCATAATCGGCAGGAGAATTGATTTCGCGACGTCTGTCTGTTTGTCCGTCCGTCCATCTGAATGTCTGTCTGTCCGTATGCCTTTTGAAGTCAAGTCTTTGGAGCTCCTGTTTTGTCGATATCTCAGATGTTTATTTTGATGAAATTTAATAGCGTTCTTTCCAGGGCATTACCTAAATTCTGCTGCATTCGGTAATTTCGGGTAGATATAATTTAGTTTAATTTAATTTATTAAGCGATATTTCAGGTGTTTTGATCGACAATGGTGAAATTCGAGGTGGGACGATATCCTAAAATTTTATGTAAAATGCATGTAGGTACACCTTCCAGGAGCTCCACAAATCTGGTTTTAGCAGACAGACACACTGCATTTATCTTAATTTTGTGTCTGACTTTTGAACATTATGATAATATTTGAGAATGTATTATATTTCAAATTACAGGTAATCTTCCTTCCAAGTTCAAAAAATACAGCTAAGTACATGATTTGCATTCAAAACCTACATATGTATCTCACATATCAACGAAAATTTAGATTTTTTTATTGCATTGGGAGAAATCTGTTCACGTTTGACAATTGCTCCCGTATAACTTCGCCTAAGGCAATCTCTTAGTAGCTAATAAATGACAAATTATAATAGATACGATGATGACATTTAGTATAAAGACGTTGTACAATATCGTTATTCAGCGCGATAGCGCCTAAAATAAACTTTCTAGAGGGATTGAAAATGGTTCGCCCATTTTAGTGAAATCTCCCATATAACCCCGACCGGGAATCACTTTAATACTGCTAAATTAAATCACACTATAACTGCACAAAGAACTAGAGCAAAACTTTCCACACATCCATCGTACAGATCGGAAGAACAATACATTCCATATATTATGGATGAAGTATTCATCTTAATTAGTTAACTAACTTCAGACTAATAAGTAAATCTTAAATTACTTTTCCGATAAAGCTGATATCCATCCATTTAAAAGCTATATATTTCCCGTATGTATCTAAAACTAAGAGTGTATACCCTATTATACATTGACAAAACAATCATTATTAAAGCTTTGATCTATATCGGTCCGCTCACTTCAGAGTTTTACATAACTAATCAAGAACTTTTACTAGTTAGATTATACGTACATTTGGAAGCATGGTTTCTGCATGGTTTATCTGATCTATCGAACTTTATTAAACCTAACATTTGGGTCCATGACTTTTCTAGATGATGACGCCACCGAAAAGCTTTTCGTTTTCCGACTCTTAATTTAACAGACTCTGCATACAATACTAGTACATATAACCAAATATTGCTAGGAATCATATTTGGTATGAACAAAGGAAAATTAATATACATATCAAGCATTTGTGTGGGGCTCAACTAAGTCACTAATCATAACTATATAATTATCAATTAATTCTTACGATATTGAACTTTACTTTTGGAACACCATTGGTGAAGGGTATCCAAGATTCGGCAAAGCCGAATATACCACTCTTACTTGTTTTATTTATCCATTGTTTTTATACCCACCATCAAAAAAAATGGGGGGTATATTGAGATTGTCATTCCGTTTGTAATTTCCTTAATATTGGCTCAAAAATCAAAAACGATATATATTCTGAATCCTTATAAAATTCTAAGACGATTGAGCGATGCCCGTCTGTCTGTCCGTCTGTCTGTCTGTCTGTTGAAATCACGATAACGCCTAAACGAAAGGAGCTAGCTTACTGAAACTTAGCAAAAACATTCCTCATTTATGAGAAAATTTTGGTATTGAAATTGCGCAAAATCGGTTAACATTTGACCATAGCTCCCGTATAACCTCGTCTGGGCTAGTCGCTTATTTGCTAATAACTGACAAATTATAATAGCTATGATGACTAGAAGTTTTCCATAAGCACTAGGCAGCATGTAAAATTTCATCGAAATCGGTTCACATTTAACCATAGCTCCCATATAAAAAACATACGGAAACAGCCTAAATTCCACCTGAAATTCACTTAAATGCCAATAAATGATAAACTGTAGTAGCTTTGACCACCAAATTTAGCACAAATAAGTCTTATGTGAATACCAGCCAGTGTGCAAAATTTTGTCACAATCGGTCACCATTTGACCTAGCTCCCGTATAAAAAACTTACGGAAACACAAAAATACAAAAAGAAAAGGGGGTTTATGTCCGTTAGATAAAAGCGCGATAGCGCCTTAACTGAAAGGGCTATAGCAACAAAATTTTACAAAAGCAAGTCTTATGTGAATGCCAGCCAGTGTGCAAAATTTTGTTACAATCGGTCACCATTTGACCATAGCTCCCATATAAAAAACTTACAGAAACACGAAAATACAAAAAGAAAAGGAGATTGATGTCCGTCAGATAAAAGCGCGACAGCTCCTTAACTATAAAAGCTAGAGAGACAAAATTTTACAAAAGTATTTCTGATATGTAACAAAAGTTGTATACTGAAAATGGGCAAAATCGGTTCACATTTAGTTAGAGCTCCCATATAACCCCGCCCCGGGAAACACATGAATGCTGATAAATGGAATACAATTGTAATAGCTATGACGACTAAATTTAGTATAGAGAAGTTTTATACAACTATTGGTCAGTATATCAAATTTTATAGGAATCGGTCCATATTTGACTATAACTCTCATATAAAATACACTCCCGGAAACCAAAAAATATTTAGCAAGGACCAGTTAAAAGCTATTAAATTAGAAACTGTGATAGCTATTGCCACTAAATTTTGCAAAAATAAGCTTTACATAAATACCAACCAGTGTGTTGGTCAACATTTGGCTATAATTCTTATATATATATTACATCCCCTTTTTATATCTACAATTAAAAAGATTCGTAGGTACAAGCAGCATATTAAGATTTGTATATGGTAGATGCATTAGGACCTCCTTACAAAATATATGGACCAGTCGTATTACTATCAACTTCTTGATCCTAACTAAATGTTAAGCTAAAGGAAAAGTATTTAACAACTTATTAATGTAAAACCATACCCGGTTGTGATAACGAATTTTGTTCAAAGTAAATAAATACTAGGGAAACCACTTACATACTTTTGAATGTTGAACTATAAAGCTACTGCAACCGAAGTTATTCCAAATATTTTACCAACAATGACAACTAGCGAAACAACTTTTTTCCAATTTGGTCCACGTTTTGAATTTGCTGCACCCTCGTATATATATGAGATATGTTTCTAAATTTAACACAACTTGATGGTGGGTATATAAGATTCGGCACAGCCGAATATAACACTCTTATTTGTTATATTAACAATTGTCTCGGAGATTAATCAAGTCAAATTTTGGTGGAATTCCTCCAGCTGCAGTCTTCATCCCTTCTCTTTAAAAGGACGGCTTTGTTGAAAATTTTGAATATTTTCTATTGTTACTACTTCTCCCTTTTTGTTACAAACAAACTTTACTCATACAAACAAACATAATAAGTTTTCTCCAAAGTAATGTATTTTTAATTATAAATATTTTACTGATGAAACCATTTGATGCACTTATAATTACATAACGTGGTACAAATTTATTTAATACAGTTTTTAAAGTCGTAAAAAGTATTCTTAAATATAAGTTTTGTTAGCAGGCTCATTATTTGAATATGATAATGATTGTTTATCCAAAAAACGAAAAATATATGATTCTGGGTATGAAAAATTAATCTAAGGATAATTGAAATGTTTTAATTTAAAATTCGAATATCTACATAATCAAGTAATCATTTTTAAAAACATGTGTATGTAAAACTGTTTTGTGTTAAATTTAATGCTAAATAAATAAAAATACATTAATACTGACCATCTTTAACAGCATATGTTATATCAAAAGCTATTATAGCAAGTAAAAATGTAAGCACATGAAGTGTCATTTCTGCTTAATTTGAGTTAATTCTCCTTTACTTTTTATATAATTTGGTGTAGCGTACTTAAGTATGAATATATACATGCACGTACTTTAAATATATGAGATATGTTGTGCCCTGCAGAAGGTGTAACAAAATTGCACACTACCTACTTCAAATAAAAACACTTTCTTCATACAAAGAGGTTATGTATGTACAAGAATGTCTGTACAATTTGTTTATGTATGTAATAGTTACTAAATTTTATTTTATTGTTTACTAATTATTGGCACAATGTTTGTATATGCTATTGCCAATATACATGTTTACACGATAAACAAATATTTCATATATTAATATTATTGTGTTAGTTATTATACATTTACGTATAATTTAATATAATTCTACATATTCATTTTTAATTCCTCTTAACTACATATACTTAATTAAGGAGGATACATTATGGCACATATTTGAATTTATCATTATAAACAATTTCACTTTTCAATTAAAGAAAAACATTTTATATGGACGATTAATTTTAATGTTCAATAATATATATTTAAATAATATGCAAAAACATCTTTTCACTTTAGACTACATATATAAAATAAGAACTATGTATAAAGACGCGTACGCGTAAATTTTTCACGTTCCGACTGAAACTAAAGAAGTTTTTATTATCTGCATAGGTTGTATCTGTTTTCTAGTGACAGCTACTGAACGAAAAGTCATGCGCAAAAAAATGTAAATCTACGGAATTTCATGTGTATGTATCTAACTTAGAAAATACAAAAGGATATATATAACATATAACATTTATTTGACCAAAACAGGGATGAAAACAGATTGATATGGATTTTTCTAAAGACAGTTGCCGGATAAAAAAAAGTACAAACAGCAAAAGTTTTAATAAATAAGTAGTCATCTAATGCGTTAGTTGAAACTATATATACAAATATTAAATTGGATTTGTTTTATATAAAGATATCTCATTTATAAAAATGTAGACAATTAAATAGTTATGAAATTAATTATATTCACATTTGCAACGAAAACAGTTAAATTGGTTTATTTTTTAAATGTTATTTATACATTTTTTTAAATGATTGATTTTTATCATATCTTTGGAATGGTTTGTTCGATTTTATTTCACAGTACAAAAGCAAATAAATATGCAAAAGGTGGCCTTAATAAAATAAGTGTTTTAAGACATGTTTCCATTTTTTGCTATTTTTATTGCTTTGTCATAAAACTGCATTCTAAGTAAATAAAGATATCATATGATCGGTCGGGACCAACTATAATATCGGGTTATCCCTTTTGCTGTTTTTTCGTGATATTTCTTTTTATACCCACCATCAAAAAGAATGGGGAGTATATTGAGATTGTCATTCCGTTTGTAATTTCCTTAATATTGGCTCAAAAATCAAAAACGATATATATTCTGAATCCTTATGAAATTCTAAGACGATGTCCGTCTGTCTGTCTGTTGAAATCACGATAACGCCTAAACGAAAGGAGCTAGGTCACTTAGTAATAACATTCTTCATCTTTGAGAAAATTTTAGTATTGAAATTGGGCAAAATCGGTTAACATTTAACCATAGCTCCCGTATAACCTACGCTAATCGCTTACTTGCTAATAAATGACAAACTATAATATCTATAAATGATAAAATTTAGTATATATAAGTTATCCGTAAGCCCTAGCCAGCATACATTCATCAAAATCGGTTGACATTTAGTCATAGCTCCCATACAAAAAACTTACGGAAACAGCCGAAATTTCACCTAAAATACACTTAAATGCCAATAAATCTAAAACTTTAACAGATACAATCACTAAATTTAGCACTAGGAGGTCTTTTGTCAATGTCAACCAGTGTGCAAAATTTTGTCAGATAAAAGCGCGAAAGGGCTACAGCAACAACATTTTACAAAAGAAAGTTTTATGTGAATGCCAGCCAGTGTGCAAAATTTTGTCACAATCGGTTACCATTTGACCATAGCTCCCATATAAAAAACTTATGGAAACACAAAATACATAAAGAAAAGGTTGTTTATGTCCGTCTGTCCGTCAGTTAAAAGCACGATAGCGCCTTAACGAAAAGCGCTAGAGGGACAAAATTTGACAAGGGTATTTTGGATGTCTTGAAAAATATGTGTGTTGAAAATGGACAAAATCGGTTCCAAATTAGTTACAGCTCCCATGTAACCCCGCCCCGGGAAACACATTAATTCTGATAAATTGAATACAAATGTAATAGCTATGACGATTATATTTAAAATAGGGAAGTTTTATGCAATTTTTGATCAGTTTATCAAATTTTATTGGAATCAGTCCATATTTGACTTTAGCTTTCATATAAAAAACATTCACGGAAACCAAAGATTTTAGCAAAGGCCAGTTAAAAGCTATAAAATTATAAACTATGATATCTATGACCACTAAATTTTGCAAGAATAAGCTCTATAGTACCTGGTTGACCGAGCCTTGCTCGGAGCTTTATGATAAACATTTTTAGGCAAATTTTAAAATTTGTTATATATTTTATTTTATAAAGTAGTAAAAAAAATTTAGAGGAAATACATTGTACAAATATTTAGTTAATTTTGAATTATTTTATTTATTTTGTCCGATCAACACATAGTTTGCATAGTTTACAGTTTAACTCATTTTAAACATTTTGGAAATTGGTCATACCAACAGAAACCTTCGTCTGCTTATGCGTAACAACTTTGCTTATGATTATAACATGATCAAATGCTCAGTTTACGATTTAATTAATTTTGAGCAATTTTCAGTGGCGCCACCTATCAGACTTTGGTCATTCCCATTAATAAGCCTTCGTCGGCTTATCCGCAACAACTTTGTTAAAGATTATAGCATGATTAAATGTACAACTTACGATTAAATTGATTTTGAGTAATTTTCAGTAGCGCCACCTGTCGAAAATTATTTACAACAAATAAAAAGCCTTCGCCGGCTCATGCGCTACAACTTTGCTAAAGTCCATAGCATGATCAAGTGCACAATTTACGGTTTAATTAATTTTTAGTCATTTTCAGTAGCGCCACCTAACGCAAATTAGTATTACCAACTTAAAAACCTTTGCCGGCTTATCCGCAACATCTTCGCTAAAGAGCATAACATGATCAAATTCACAGTTTACTATTCTATAAAGAACATACATACAAACATTAATTTGTTTAAAAGTTATAACATTACTAATTTTTTCCCCTTTTTATCCCCTACTTTCAAAAAGCTCTGTATGCATATTTGGTACTTCTTTGGTACCCATTGAATTCGGTACATTTTATTAAAACGCAGTTAACATAATTCTTATTCATATTACTTTTTGAGGTGTTAAGTTATCATGTTATCCCTTTTTTACCCATTTTGGCCCCAAAATCAAAAAAGTACCAAATACGTGTTCAATATTTCTTTCGCATCTACTGACTTCAGTACAAAGTTCCTTTCTATATTCTTTGGTTTAAAAAATAAGAGTGGGTTAAAAAAGTACCAAAAAAACAATTTTCACCCTTTTTTACCCCCTATCGGACATAGTTTCAAAAAAGTACAAAATACCTGTCCGCTTTTTTTCATAGCTGTTTAAAATGTAATTTTAATTTTGTTTCTATACCTTTTACCTTAGGAGATATATCGTTTTCGATTTTTTCCCCTTTTTACGCGTTTTTACCCTCTTAGAGGCAAAGGTTCCAAAAGTCCCTTCTTCTTCGACCTATACATCAAAAACGGTACCCACTGTCAAAATTTTATCAAAATCGTTAGAGCCGTTTTCGAGATAGCCATTCTATATATATATATATATATATATATATTCATACAATTATTGCACGTTTAAGAGTATAATAAGTACCTGGGCGACCGAGCCTTGCTCGGAGATTAATGATAAGTATTTCGAGGCGAATTTTAAAGTTTTTATATATTTTATTTTATAAAGTGCTAACCAATTAAAAAAAATTAAGAGAAAATACGGTACACAAATATCCAATTAATTTTGAATCATTTTATTTATTTTGTTCAATCAACACATGATAAAATGCATAGTTTAATATTTCGGAAATTGATCATACCGACTTAGAAACCTCCATCGACTCATGCGTAAGAACTTTGCTAAAGATCATAACCTGATAAAATGCACAAAATACGACCTATCGCAAATTGTTGATAACAACTAGGAAACCTTCGTCGACTCATGTGTAACAACTTTGCTGAAGAAAATTGCATAATCAAATGTAAAGCTTACGATTTAATTCACTTTGAGTAATTTTTGGTGGCGCCACCTATTGAAAATTGTTCATGCCAACTAAGAAACCTTTGTCGTCTCATTGGTAACAACTTTGCTAAAGATCATAGCAAGATCAAATGCACAGTTTACGATTTAATTCAATTTGAGTAATTTTCAGTGGCGCCACCTGTTGGAAATTGTTCATACCAAGTAAAAAACCTTCGCCGGCTCATTTAAAACAACTTCGTTAAGTATCATATACAACTTCGCTAAAGACACAAATGCACTGTTTACGATTTAATTCATTTTGAGTAATTTTCAGTTGCGCCACCTGTCGGATAGTGATACCAACTTAAAAACATTTGTCGTCTCATGCGCAACAACTTTGGCTAAAGATCATTACATGAGCAAACATGGTTAAATGCATAGTTTACTATTCTATAAAGGACATACAGACAGAAAAACATTAATTTATTAAAAAGTTATAACATTAACAATTTTTTCCCCTTTTATCCCCTAATTTCTAAAAAGTTACATATGCATTTTTGGCACTTGGTACCAATTGAATTCGGTATTTTTTATAAAAACGAAGTTAACATATTGTTACTATTCATATTACTTCATGAGATGTTATCATTTTATCCCTTTTTTACTCATTTTGGCCCCCGAAATCAAAAAAGTACCAAACATGTGTTCAATATTTTTCTCACATTTATTGATTGCATTACAAAATTCTTTTCTATATTGTTTGGTTTAAAAGATAAGAGTGGCCTAAAAATGGTACCAAAAAAACTATTTTCACCCTTTTTACCCCTATTGGGCATAGATTGAAAAAAGTTCCAAACACCTGTCCGCTTATTTTAACAGCTATTCAAAACATAATTTTAATTTTATTTCAATGCCAATTATTTTAGTAGATATAGTATTTTCGTTTTTTCCCCTTTTTATCCGTTTTTACCCTCTTAGAGGCAAAGGTTCCAAAAGCCCTTCTTATTCGACCTATACATCAAAAAAGATACCCACTGCCCAAATTTTATCAAAATCGTTAGAGCCGTTTTCGAGATAGCCATATATATATGTATATATACATACAATTATTGCTCGTTTAAGAATATAAGATATATAATATGTAAGATAAGATATATACCAGCCAGTGTGTAAAATTTTGTAACAATCGGTCAACATTTGGCTATAATTCTTATATATATAATATCCCCTTTTTATACCCACCATCAAAAAGAATGGGGGGTATATTGAGATTGTCATTCCGTTTGTAATTTCCTTAATATTGGCCCAAAAATCAAAAACGATATATATTCTGAATCCTTATGAAATTCTAAGACGATTGAGCGATGTCCGTCTGTCTGTCTGTATGTCTGTCTGTTGAAATCACGATAACGCCTAAACGAAAGGAGTTAGCTCAATGAAACTTAGTAAAAACATTCTTCATTACTGAGAAAATTTTGGTATTGAAATCGGGCAAAATCAGTTAACATTTGACCATAGCTCCCGTATAACCTCGCCTACGCTAATCGCTTATTTGCTAATAAATGACAAACTATAATAGCTATGATGATAAAATTTGGTATATAGAAGTTTTGCATAAGCCCTAGGCAGCATGTAAAATTTAATTAATCATTAATCGGTTGACATTTAGTCATAGCTCCCATACAAAAAACTTACGGAAACAGCCAAAATTCCACCTTAAATACACTTAAAATCTAATAAACTATATAAAACTATAACAGATATAACTACTAAATTTAGCATGAGGAGGTCTTATGTAAATGCCAACCAGTGTGCAAAATTTTGTCACAATCGGTCACCATTTAACCATAGCCCCCATATAAAAAACTTACGGAAACACAAAAATACAAAAAGAAAAGGGGGTTTATGTCCGTCTGTCCGTCAGGTAAAAGCTCGATCGCGCCTTAACGAAAAGGGTTACAGCAACAAAATTTTACAAAAGGATGTCTTATGTGAATGCCAGCCAGTGTGCAAAATTTTGTTACGATCGGTCACCATTTTACCATAGCTCCCATATAAAAAACTTACGGAAACACAAAAATACAAAAAGAAAACACGGTTTATGTCCGTCTTTCCGTTAGAGGAAAGAGCTAGAGAGACAAAATTTAGCAAAAGTATTTTTGATATGTTATAGAAATTGTGTGCTGAAAATGGGTAAAATCGGTTCACATTTAGTTAGAGCTCCCATATAACCCTGCCCCGGGAATCACATTTATGCTAATAAATTGAATAAAATTTTAAAATCTACTAAATTTAGAACAGAGAAGTTTTATGCAACTTTTAGTCAGTTCCGTAAATTTTATAGGAATCGGTCCATAAAAACCGCTCCCGGTAACCACTAAAATGCCACAAACGCCAGTTAAAAGCTATTAAATTATAAACTATGTCAGCTATGGCCACTAAATTTTGCACAAATAAACTTTATACTAATACTAGCCAGTATATTAAATTTTGTAACAATCGGTCAACATTTGGCTGTAGTTCTTATATATATAACATATATATATATATATAACATCCCCTTTTTATATCTACAATCAAAAAGATTTGGAGGTATATTCAGTATATTAAGATTGCATCTGCGAAATTAGATAGCTATCAATCAATGTTAGGTCCAGACTTTATACACGGTAGATGCAATAGGAACTTCTAACAAAATATATGAGCCTGCCGTGTTGCTATCAAATGTTTATGGCACAACGAAACAGCTTATTAATGTAATACTATATTCGGTTATGAAACAGCATTTTGTCCAAGGTAAATACTTGGGATACCGCTAAGATACTTTTAAATGTTGAACTATAGTAACTATACCACTGCAACCGAATTTAGTCCAAATATATTACCAACAATAGCACATTTGGTCAACATTTTGAATTAGCTGCACTCTCGTACAACTTGATGGTGGGTATACAAGATTCGGCACAGCCGAATATAACACTCTTACTTGTTTATTATAAAGTTTTAACGTTAACATTATGTGTGAAACATTACATCATTTAAATTATCAACACGCGAAATGTTGCAAAAAAAAATTGGTTTAAAAACTTAGTTTGACAGTTGTCGAATTCCAGTCCTATTCTTTTAAAACCACGAAATCGATAACCTTTTACTTTCTTACTTGTTTTAATCAAAAAGGATTATTCAGTGTTTAACCCCTTGACGTATCAATTAGCGCAACGAAGTTCGCTTAAAACTGTTCGCACACAACTTGCACTAAACAAACCAGTTTTGATGCATAAGAACAGTCGCAAAGCGAGCCAGAATCGAAATAATCATGGTAATCACAGAAATTGTACCACGAGTCAGACTCGTGGAAATACGTCAAGTGGTTAAGACCAGGGACTGAATTTCGAATTTTTAATTAAAAAAAGCACCCAAAGAAAGCATTTGTTTTAAAATTCAATTAAACAGTTTTGATTCGTTCGGGCTATATTTTCATTTGATCGTAAGTCTTTTATTTTTTTGATTTATATTTTTTTAATCCGAAATAAAAGTTATTTTTTGATTTTTATTTTTTTAATCAAAAATAAAAGTTAATTTTGCCTTTTATTAAATTAATTCTGCCGGTTATTTCTGTCGTTTATTAAATCGCACAAATTCTGCCGGTTATGATTGCCGTTTATTATATCCGATATATATAGCGATATATCGCTCAATTTATAACGAGTATGTTTGTTTCATAATTTTTTGCACACTTTTGTCGGTTATTTTTATTTTAATATTATATCAGGCTCAAAAAATTATATTCTCTATAGAAAAACTGCTTTCAAACAGTATTCCCTATACAAAAATGTTATACAAAAGTATTATCAATAGAAAAACTGTTATACAAAAGTATTCTCAACAGGAAAACTGTTATACTAAAGTATTTTCTACAGTAAAACTATTATACAAAAGTATTCTCTATAGGAAAACTGTTATAAAAAAGTATTCTTTATAGAAAACTTTCCCATTTCTTTTGGAAAATTTTGAAAATATCTATATCTTTTTGGAAATTTTCAAAATGTCCCTTTATTTTGGAAAATTTTAAAAATGTCCCTTTATTTTGGGAAATTTTGATAAATTCCCATTATTTCGGGAAATTTTGAAAATATCCTGTTGGTTTGGGAAAATTTGAAAATTTCCCATTACTTTGGGTAATTTTTACAATTTCCCATTATTTTGGGAACATTTTGAAAATTTCCCATTATTTTGGGAAATTTTGAAAATTTCCCATTATTTTAGGACATTTTGAAAATTTCCCATTGTTATCGGGGAATCTGCCCCTGGCTCCTGGCATCCACTATAGATTGTAAACACAGAGTTTTACTTTATTAGAAAGTTTTTTTTATTTAAGGTTATGTAGATGGCAAAACGAATTAATAACTCCAGTGCGGCTAACTCCGGTGTTAAAATTCTTTTTGATGTGGCCACCAAGAGCAATTATTTTTAATGTATAAAAAACTCACCAAAATGGCTCTTGGGCCCTATTTATAGGCAAAATTTTAGACAGAAAAGCCGCCTGGAAATCACGATCTTTACAATAAAAATTACAATGTAATAATTTATATATAAAGGTTACTAATACATATAAAAAATTTGACAACTAAAATAAATGCGTTTAGTAAGCATATAAGCGTGAAGATAACAATAGTAATTTTAAGTTATCGATAAATAATTTAGAGTGGCGATAACACCCCTCCCCACTAAGGCGAGAAGTTGCTTCGAGGACTTAGTCACTTTGCTGAGCCACGTCTAAAACCGCTAGTTTTACTGCAGGCCTCTCGAAAATACCACATGTCGTTAGGACCTTTGCCTTGCGTACTTGACCATCCTCAGATTCGTAGACTTCTATGATTCTTCCCTTAGGCCACACGTTTCGAGGATTTGCAGGGTCAATCACCACCACTAAGTCGCCTACCGATAAAGGCTTAGATTTCTCAAACCACTTAGTTCTGCATGTTAAAGTTGGTAGATATTCTGCCACCCATCTTCTCCAGAATATATCTGCAAACTGCTGACAACGTAACCAACACTCTCTTAATACAAGGCCACCGTCCTCGTATGATGCAAGGGGCTTAATACCGTTTGAGCTTCCTAAAAGCAAATGATTTGGTGTTATGGCTTCTTGGTTCTCGCTTTCATCTGGCACATAGGTTAATGGTCGAGAATTAATTATGTTTTCGACCTCGGCCATCATGCTTCTGAAGGTTTCATCATCCGGACATCTATCGTGTTTTATTTTATAAAGAACTGTTTTTACCGAGCGCACCAACCGCTCCCATGCACCACCCATGTGAGGTGCAGAAGGTGGGTTAAAATTCCACTTCGTAATAGAGCTTGTAAAGTTGCGAACCAATTCATTTTTATCCATTTCTTTTAGAGCTTCTCGTAACTCTCGATCAGCTCCTACAAAGTTCGTCCCGTTATCACTGAAAATTTCTCGTGGTTGTCCTCGTCGTGCGATAAAATTTCGGATTGCCATGATGCAAGAACTTGTGTTGAGAGTATGCACAATTTCAATGTGTATAGCTCGCACCGTTAGACAAGTAAATAATGCACCGTATCTTTTCTCTTTATGCCGGTTTACGGTCACCAAAATTGGACCAAAATAGTCGAGCCCAGTAAAAGTGAAGGGCGAATGAAAGGACGCGAGACGAGCACGTGGGAGTTTCGCCATTTGTGGGTAAACAGGCAGTACTTTTTTTACTTTGCACATTTGGCACTCTCTTACAACAACCTTGCAAACAACTCTTAGTTTCGGAATATAATACCGTTGACGTAATTCATTTACTACAGTTTCGTGATTCATGTGGTGGTATATGTTGTGATAATGTAATATCAGAAGTCTTGTTATGTGACAATATTTTGGTAAAATTACTGGATGCTTACATTCCTCCGATATGTTAGCATTTTCAATGCGACCCGATACTCGAAGTAAACCTGCACTATCAACATATGGACACAATTTGTATAAATTGCTACTTTTTGGTAGACGCTCGCCGCTTTGAATAGCTCTTATTTCATTAAGAAACATTTGTTGTTGAGCTTGTTTTATTAGAATAGTTTCAGCCATAGACAGCTCCTGTTGTGTTAATTCTATTCCAGGTTGGTACATTTTACCTTCAGTTAAACGTTTACAGAATCTTACCACAAATGCAGTTGTTCTTAAAACTCTACACCAACGAGAAAACCTTTCGATATCAATAAATGGCTGTACCTCTTGCATAAATAAATTCTGTTGTTTTAATTCGATGTCAGTTTCAGGAAAATTTGGAGATTTAATTTCCCATTTATCTTCAGACAGTTTTAAAAATTCAGGTCCATTGAACCAACGACTGGAGTTCGATAAATCTGGTTTCTTTGCCCATTTAGTCGCCTCGTCAGCCACATTATTTTTTCCCGATATCCAAAGCCATTCATTTATTTCAGAAATTTCTAGTATTTCACTTATTCTGACGGCAACAAATTGATGATATTTGCGATTATCTGAGCGTATCCAACTTAGTACAGTTTGTGAATCAGACCAAAAAAATTTCCTATTAATTTTGATGGAAACATCCTTCAAAATAGTTTTGGAATAACGTGCTCCAACAAGCGCTGCCATCAATTCTAAACGTGGAATAGAAACCAGTTTTAATGGCGCCACCCTAGTTTTGGATCCGATTAACGACACTACAATTTCATCACCTTTGCAAATTCTAAAATATGACATAGCAGCGTAGCCATTTTCACTGGCGTCTACAAAGGTGTGTAATTGTACTTCCGCATTATCGTAACTTTCAAGTGCTTTAAGGTAACAACGAGGAATATTAATATTTTTTAAATGAGGTAAAAATGATAACCAATTTATCCATTTAATACGTTGCTGTTCTGATATGGGCTCATCCCAGCTTATACCACTTCTCCATATCTCTTGTAGTACAATCTTTAAATACATGAGGAAATTTCCTATTAAACCCAAGGGGTCATAGATACTCATTAAAATTTTTAAAACTTCTCGCTTTGTTGGCTCTTTTTTACCATGAAAAATTTCACTGTTCATAACCGATGGAGATAGTTTAAACGTAATAAAATCGTTGGCCGGATCCCAAAAGACGCCAAGCACCTTTTCAGTTTCTAATCCTTCGCTTATATTCAAGCAAATAGTAGTTGAGGGTTTATTTGCGTTCAAGTCATGTAGTACAGAATTGCTATTTGAGCACCAATTTCTTATATTGAAGCCGGCTTGGCTGTGAATGAACCTTACATCTCTGGCTAATTGGCTGGCTTCTTCGGGAGTGTCAGTAGAAATTAAAAGATCATCTACGTAGTGATTATCTTTAATAGCAGCAGCGGCGTTGGGATATTTCGTTTCAAATTTAGAGGCATTTAGGTTCTTCACATACTGCGATATGCATGGTGCGCACGATGCTCCAAAAATTAGCACATTCATAACATATACATCGGGCTCTTTATTTTCATCACAACCTCTCCATAGAAAACGTTGTGCATCTTGATCTTCCTTCCGAATATAGATCTGATGAAACATCTGTTCTATATCGCCGGATACTGCCACTTTTTTTTGTCGGAATCGAAATAAAATAGATGGGAGCGACGTAAGCATATCAGGGCCTTTTAACAACACACTATTTAGTGACACACCATTTGACTTTGCAGCCGCATCCCATACTATTCTAGTTTTGTTCGGCTTATTTTTGTTAAATACAGGAAAGATTGGTAAGTACCACACGTTCTGAGAAATTTTGTCCTCTATAGCTCTTTTGTAAATTTTTGTGATGTAGCCCTTTTTACTATATTCAGCTATGGTTTTTTCAAAAACCTCAAATAATTGTTTATTAGACTTTAAAGACCTTTCAAGACATAATAGCCTTTTCATTGCCATATCAAAACTTTGTGGTAATCGAAAATTATCATACCGCCATAATAGAGCTGTTTCATAGTGACCACTCTCTAGCTGTTTAGTACATTTTTCTAAGAAATTTATTGCCCTCTGGTCATCTTTACCTATTATTGGAGCTGCATTAGATATACCGGCCATCTCCAGAGAATAAAATTGTTTCAATAAATAACTAAGTTTATCGTCACTACTACGATCACATTCACACATATGGAAATTGCAGGCAATTTGTTTTTGTTGTGTTCCATCGGAATTACCACATACAAGCCACCCAAGGCGCGTACGAATTGCAATGGGCCCATTCCCATTCTCCCTTACACGAGTTGGTATACAAAAGTTTAAATTATTTATACCTAATAACACGGTTGGAACAGCATCTTTATAATCTTTTATAGGTAATCCTCTCAGATGTGGATAATCATCACATAATTTTCTATAATTAATGCTTTGGGAAGGCAGAGATGTTGCCTGTCCACTTTAAACACAAAGGCTCTGGATTACCAATTACATGTAAATCTTTTACAATTTTTTCATTAACTAGGCTGATTGAAGAGCCTTCATCAAGAAACGCGAAGGTATTTAAATAATTATTATTTGTACCATATATTGTGATAGGAATAATTTTAAACAGAATTTTGCTGTTTGATGGGCCACTGTGCACTGCATGTATGTTTATATTTTCACTATTTTTATTTTTATTTCCATTTTCATTGTTCTCATCTTTATGTATATCATCTTCTGTTGTTTTATGTAGCAAACTGTTATGCTTTAGTTTACAGCCGTCATACTCACATAAAATGTTACTATTACAGAATCCATAGTGACAACGCAAACAAACTTTACAGAGATGATGTTTTCTAATTAGATTCCATCTTTCATTTCTGTTGACTGCAAGGAATTCTTTGCATTTTCCAACACTGTCGCACTGTTTGTTACAGATTATGCAATTTTGTTTACCTGTCGTTTCATGTGTGTTAACATCAGCGATGCCAACTCTACCACTTTTGTAGTAGATCTACTACTTTTGGGTATCTTTCTCCACTCTACCACTTTTTAAGTAGAATCTACTACTTTTTTAAGATTTTTCAAAATTGTGTTAAATCAATTTTTCGTTACCAAAAATGCAGCATTGAACACCTGTTTCAAAAAAAATATATATATTTTTTGTAACATGTTCTTCTTTTTAGATTCATGCCCCTAAGACCCTAGCAAATTATATTAGGAATGGAAGCTTTTAAGAAATATAACATTTCATTTCTCTCTAGAAGAAAATATACAAACGTGTTAAAAATTTCTGGCATCATGTTTCAAGAATGAACAAATGCTCCCCTTGACACAAAAATTGCTTGTGCTTCCACATAGTAATTTCCTTAAAATTCTAATAGGAATAAACTTTCTACTGACACTCTTCAGGGAGAGTAAATGCTGACACCAACAGATAAACATTTTAAATTATTTAGTAAGGATTCGAATAAAAAATTATCTTTTATAAGCTCTAGTTTATTTTTTAAATTACATTTAATATGTATGTATATTTATTGATACATATTAAACACCATTTTTTAAACAAAACGTTAAATAAATATTCTAACTTTAAAATTTTTTAAAAGCTTGAATAATAAAAGATGTAGATCTACCACTTTTTGAAAATAAATTTTGTGGAATCTACTACTTTTTAATGTCGAATCTCCCACAAAGTAAAATTTTTGGTTGGCATCACTGGTTAACATAAACATTTCTTGATCTGTGAGAGAGATCTGTTGATGTTGAAGAAAAACTGTTACTCTCAACATTTACGCAGCTAGCAGCTATGCCGACTTCATAAATCCAATTGGCAAATTCTGTTAAATTTGTCTTTTTATTATTTTTTATCAATTCTGTTTTGTGTGAACCCCAATTTAACTGAAAATCAGATGACATTTTAGAAATGATTTCTTGCAATAAAGACGAATTATTCAGCTCATCTAATAAACCACAAGCTCTAATTGTGGTTTCCAATCCCTTGACTTCAACAGCAAAAGAGGTAATCGTGTGAAGTTTTCTTGTGTTTACCATGGGCATTAATTTTATTTTGTTTTTCAGAGAAGTTAATATTTTCTCCGGCTGACCATAAAGAAGCTTCAAAGTAGACATAGCGGCTGCCACACAAGATGGATGAATTAGTATATGCTGGACAGATCTCAGTGCTTCTCCACGTAAAGCCTTTTGTAGCCGGACTAAATTTTCAGCATCAGTAAGTCCACAAATAGTAGTGGACCAATTATACGTTGAGCTGAAGAGGGGCCATTCCTCTGGCAGGCCAGTGAACGTTGGCAGGTCTTTAGGCACAGTTTGACGTGCGTTCATTTGTTCGTGTGTAAGGTTATTTTGTGAGCTGTATCTCATTGTGGACGAAGGATGTGGATAAAATGTAGGCTCATACTGATAATCCAACTGGGGAGCTGCTTCTGTTTGTTGATTTGTAAAACACGGTCCATGCATAGGGGTTTGCGTACTAAAAGGTTGGTGTACTTGTGACAGTGGACGGACGTTAGAGTTTTGTGGCAGTTGAGGCGCTTGATTTTGAGTGTTGATGTTGTTTTTATTACTTTTCTGTATATCAACTGTATTTTTTGATGTAGACGAATTTTGTTGTGGTTCATTATTAATAAAAGTTAAAATGTTTGATGGTACGGTATTTTGTGACGAATTTGTTGTATAATATGACTGATTAGCAGCCGTGGTGTAAATAATATTTGTACTTACAGTTTTATTTTGAATTGATGGAAAAATGGATGAAGTTGGTACCGATGTCAATACGCCTTGTTGCTGAATGGCGGAGTAAGTAGTTTCGCTAAGAGTGGATGGACAATTCTCTTCAGTTACGGGAAGATTTGTTGTATCTTCGGCATTGTGATGTTGTTCAGCAGGGTCCGGTTGATTATTCAGCCAGTTATGAATTGAATTATTAACAGATTGAATGTCGCTGTCATCCTCTTTTGCTTGTAGAAGAATTTGATATTTTTTACGAATGAAATCTCGTTCAAGTTGTGTTTCCTCCTCTAGACGTTGAAGCTCCAAAAGGTATCTTCGGGATCGCGACGCTCTTGAGGAGTTTGAGGTGCAGCTTCGAACGGAACGAGGTGAATCAGGTGCGGTTTGTTGTTGCGTTGAACAGTTCTGACAAGTCCACGTTTTCTGACGTTTATGGCAGATAACACAGGTTTTTGAAGATTGTGTGGTTGAGTTTTCTCCACTGCGAGGATTTGGTGATTGACCCTGTAAGGAAGATGAAGATTCCATTATGTTAGGACTTACGGTATATCGGCCAAATGTCGTTCTCCAGCGTAGTAATTCCAAACGGGCACAAGTTGTTTTATAGGCAATCAAAAAGAATTTTAAAATTGTTATCGGGGAATCTGCCCCTGGCTCCTGGCATCCACTATAGATTGTAAACACAGAGTTTTACTTTATTAGAAAGTTTTTTTTATTTAAGGTTATGTAGATGGCAAAACGAATTAATAACTCCAGTGCGGCTAACTCCGGTGTTAAAATTCTTTTTGATGTGGCCACCAAGAGCAATTATTTTTAATGTATAAAAAACTCACCAAAATGGCTCTTGGGCCCTATTTATAGGCAAAATTTTAGACAGAAAAGCCGCCTGGAAATCACGATCTTTACAATAAAAATTACAATGTAATAATTTATATATAAAGGTTACTAATACATATAAAAAATTTGACAACTAAAATAAATGCGTTTAGTAAGCATATAAGCGTGAAGATAACAATAGTAATTTTAAGTTATCGATAAATAATTTAGAGTGGCGATAACACCCATTATTTTGGGAAATTTTGAAAATTTCCCATTATTTTGTTTTTTTGTAGTTTTTATTTTTATTTTCAATTTAATTCATTACAATATGTGGCCTCTGCGCCTAAAGGCATTAATGAGGCAAGTTGGCAAGATTTTAAAGTCTAAGGTTTAAAAAATAAAATATGTATTTCTATTTACATACATACAGAAATAGAAAAAGAAAATATTTATTTACAATAAAAAAGAGTTTAATTATTTTAATTTTATAATAAGAACTCATCCTTGTGCTCTAAAATATGTTGTTTCAATAACTGCTTAAATATAGAAATTCTGATTTTATTTTTAAGATGTTGTGGCAAGTTATTATACTCAAAGCTTCCCATAAACTCAACATTTTGTCTAGTTGCTTCCAATCTACATCGGCTTATTCTTAGATTTTGATTATTTCTTGTATTATATATATTCTGATTTGTCATAAATGAAACAGTGTGATGGCCAATATTATTCAAGCATTTGAATACATATAATAAAAGTTGCATTTTGTAAATACCATGTATTGTAAAATAGTTTGACATATATCTGTATACAATGATATAGTTGGATATAGTGCTGGTAAATTGTGGACTGCTTTCAAAGCTTTATTTTGCATGCGCTGCAAAGATTTTAATTGATTAGTTTTTTTATATCCATAAATAATGGCTAAATAATTAAAATTACTATGGACTAGAGCATTATAAATTATTAATTTTGTATCTGTTTCAAATTTATTTTTAAATTTGTTTAATAAACCAAGAGCTTGAGCAGCTTTCATTTTTAGAAATTGAATGTGTTTATCCCAAGCAAGGTTGCTCTGTATATTTATTCCTAAGTACTTGATGGTATTAACTTCTGTTATTTCTTTACCATCAACAATTATCGAGAAATTTACATTGTTAAATGAAGGCCTAAATCTTATAAGCTGAGTTTTATTAGCATTCAATATAAGTTTATTTATTCTTGCAAACTCAAATATTAGGGCTGCATCCCGTTCCATATAAGCTTTGACAACAGTTTCATGCTTGTAAGGGTAAAATAAGCAGATATCATCTGCATACATAAATATTTTTCCATAAAGACCAAGATTATGCAAGTCATTAAAAAAAATAGTAAATAGTAACGGCCTAAGAACACTACCTTGTGGCACTCCGTTTAGAATACAACGTGATCTACTTTTATTAATACCAATTTGAACGAATTGCTGACGATTTGTTAAGTAGTCTTAACAATAGGCGATCACTTTCTTGAAACCCATAAAATTTCAGTTTTTCAAGCAAAATATCATGATCTATGAGATCAAATGCTTTACTAAAATCGTAAAACATTCCAGCTACTCCTCTATGACCTTCATCTAAACTCTTACATATGTAGTTAATGACATTAACAACTGCTTCTTCCGTTCCACATTCTTTTCTAAAGCCGTATTGAAAATCACTAAGTAAATTGTTAAGCAAATACAATGACATTTGATTGTATAAAATTCTTTCGAAAATGTTATTATTTACTGACAGCACAGCAACAGGCCTGTATTTATCAACCACAGAAGCGTTATTTTCCTTTGGAAGTGGAGCTACTTTATGAATTTTGAAAATATCTTGATATGTTCCAGTACTAATCATATTATTAAAAATTTTTACAAGAGTGGGAGTCACTTCATCAGCACAATCTAACAGCGATTTCGTTGGAATTTTATCATGGCCACAGCTTTTATTTGGTTTTAGTTTTAATATAGTATTTTTTATCTCTTCATGCGTAGTATATTCAAAAGTAAATCTTAAACTGGTTTGATTTAATGTACGAAGCGAATTAAAATGATCTGTTTGTGAGTAATTAATTTGTGATTTTAAATTCGATATTGAATCAATAAAATAATTGTTTAACGTTTCAGCTTTTTCTAAGTCATCAACTATTAGTTCTCTATTAATATCTTTTATATTAACATTTGCTTTAGATGTTCTCCCAAGAGACTCATTTATAAACTTCCAACTCTTTTTAGGGTCTTCTTTAATAGTTTCTAATTTGTTTTTGAAATAATTGTTCCTGCACTCTCTAATCGCCTTTTTGACTACATTGCTAATACCTTTTAATCTTTCCTTGACATCTGTGTTATTAGGTTTATTTTTTCTCAGCCGTAATAGTTTTTTCTTATAAATTATTAATTTTTGCAGGTTACCATTAATCCATGGGGCTATTTGTTGTTTATTGTTAACTTTAAGTATTTTAGCATTTGTTGAATTTTTCACAGCATTGTCCAAACAAGCGATTAAAACTGATGTATCAGTAGAAGGGTCACCAGACTCATGTATTCGTGGTAATTCAGATTGAATATATCTTTTAGCTCTATCTAAATCGCAATAAAAACGTGTTTCCTCACAAAAATTTATATTTAGTGATTTAAAATCAATTCGAATAGAAATTAAATTGTGATCCGAAAATCGACATTCAATTAAATCCACAAATACATTTTTACATACATATATTGCTATAAACGTGATCAATGCAAGTTTTACTACTAGGGCGTGTGATAATTTGTAATATCATAGTTTGCCAGCAAATATAACAGTTCTTCAGATTGTCCAAGTTCTAAAATATCAATATTTGAATCGCCAGTAAAAATCGATTGGTTATGACCATAATCTGAAAACATATTTTCTAAAAATCTTAAAAGTATGTCGGAACCACATTTTGGTGATCTGTAAAATGTTACAAATTTTAAGACCATTCCATTTAGTTTTATATCGTCTAATGATAAAGCAATGGCATCAATAAAATCTTTGCTTTCACATATTTCAGTTCTATACTTTAGACTTTTGTATACATTAAACAGATGCACCTCCATATCCATCATCTCTGCAACAATGTATAGCATTATAACCAGGTATATTGTATAGCTGAAGTAATTCATTATTAAACCAAATTTCTTGGACTGCTATAATACTGGGTAACTGTGGTAATTGAACAATAAGACTTTTAAATTTAGTAAATTTGTCAATCGATGAGACACTACGAGCATTTATGGAAATAATATTAAAAAATGAGCTTGAAATTACATTAAAATTATTAAGAAATGAGGATAAGTTAGAAAAATATTTGTTTTTTAACATATATAAAAAATATTAATTAAATATATTACAAAAATTTGATTTTTTTTAAATAGCTAAATTTTATGAAGATAAATAAACTTCATCATCTGCGTCTCCAGCATGAGATCTACGCATTTTCGGCTTATTAGTTGTTGCTTCAAGTAAAATTATGTCAACATCTTCTTTGCAGCGTATTATTCTTGGTTTAGATAATTCGCTCCTTTTACAAAAAAACTCTTCCTCTAGCAGCATAAACAGCACGACAACCAACATTTCTGATCATTACCACCAGCAGGTTAATTTCTTTTTTTTACAAAATATGCATCTTCGATACTGTCGGGTTGCATTTCTACACCAGCTTCACAAGTAAGCTTTAAAACAGTATCACTTGCTGATTGATCTTTAGGTACAACTATTCCACTTATTATGCAGTCATTTTTGACCCTCTGGTCATTTAAAAATTTAATAGAGTCTTTCAACGAATTGACTTCAGTTTTTAATATTTTATTTTCCTTTTGAACTTCATCCAACTTTTTTTTTGCTCTCGGCAACACCTTTCATTAAATAGACAGCTGATCGAGTTTTTTTAGTTCTACTTTGATATCATTTAGTTCTTTTTTGATGGTACCACTATTGTTGTTGTTATTGTAGCTGCACAAGGGACATTCATACTCTTCACGTTCATGGCTTAACAAGTATTCATACCTTGGTTTATCAAGCTGTGTACAAATTACATGGAAGTTTTTTTTACATGTATCGCACTGTATGAACTCTTCCTCTTCTTCTATCTCCAAATTACATTGGTCACAGAGTATTTTACTTTTCGCACTACGACGTCCTTTTCCAGACATTATTTTTATTTATAAAAAAACAATTATCTTTACAAAAGGGATTCAAAACAATTTGGTATTTAAACTATTCAAAATTAAATAAATATAATTAGTTTAAATTTTAGCTTTTGAGAAATGAAAAAATTGACGTTTAAACTCCTAGGGTTACCAACTTTTTTTTTGAATTGTTTCGTAAATTTTAAAAATATCCCATTATTTTGGTAAATTTTGAAAATATCCTATTATTTTGGGTAATTTTGAAAATTTCCCATCATTTTTAGAAATTTTGAAAATATTTTATTATTTTTGGGATATTTGGAAAATTTCCCATTTCTTTTGGGAAATTTTGAAAATTTCCCATTATTTTTGTAAATTTTGAAAGTGTCCAATTATTTGGGGAAATTTTTAAAATTTCCCATTATTATTCTGGGAAATTTTGAAAATGTCCCTTTATTTTGGGAAATTTTGAAAATATCCAATTATTTTGGGAAATTTTCCAAAATTTCAAAAAATAATGGGAAATTTTTAAATATACCCAAAATAATGGGAAATTTTCAAAATTTCCCAAAATAATATAATGTTTTCAAAATTTCCCAAAATAATGGGAATTTTTCAAAATTTCCCAAAATAATGGCAAATTTTCAAAACTTCCCAAAATAATTGGATATTTTAAAAATTTCCCAAAATAATGGGAAATTTTCCCAAAATAATGGGAAGTTGTCAAAATTACCCAAAGTAATGCGAAATTTTCAAAATTTCCCAAAATGATGGGAAATTTTTAAAATTTCCCAAAATGATGGGAAATTTTCAAAATTTCCCAAACTAACAGGATATTTTCAAAATTTCCCAAAATAATGGGAATTTATCAAAATTTCCCAAAATAAAGGGACATTCTTAAAATTTTCCAAAATAAAGGGACATTTTCAAAATTTCCCAAAAGATATAGGAAGTTTTCAAAATTTCCCAAAATAAAGGGACATTTTCAAAATTTTCCAAAAGAAATTTGAAAGTTTTCTATAAAAAATACTTTTGTATAACAGTTTTTCTATAGAGAATACTTTTGTATAATAGTTTTACTGTAGAAAATACTTTAGTATAACAGTAGAGAATACTTTTGTGTGACAGTTTTTCTATAGATAATACTTTTGTATAACATTTTTGTATAGGGAATACTGTTTGAAAGCAGAAATCTTACAGACATCAAATCAGCAATTAATACATTTTTTTAGACATTGGCATTTAAACCAAGAAAACAATGAACAAAAATCTCCTTACAAGTACTTAAAAATCTTAGATTCCTCTAAGACGTCCGTCTGTCTGTTTGTCTGTCCGTCGATCCGTCTACCTGTCTGTCCTTTTTCTGTTGTAGTCAAGTTTTTGGAGCTCCTGTTTTGTCGATATCTCAGATGTTTATTTTGATGAAATTTAATAGCGTACTTCGCAGGGGATTACCTAAACTCTGATGCATTCGGTAATTTGTGGTAGATATAATTTAGTGTTAAAGCGATATTTCAGGTGTTTTGATCGACAATGATGAAATTTAGGGTGAGACGATATCCTAAAATTTTGTGTAAAATGCATATGCTTATACCTTCCAGGAGCTCCACAAATCTGATTTTAGTAGACAGACACACTGCATTTATCTTAATTTTGTGTCTGACTTTTGAACATTATGATAACATTTGAGAATGTATTATATATCAAATTATAGGTAATCTTCCTAGGAAGTACAAAAATGCAACTGAGTACATGATATGCGTTCAAAACCTACATATGTATGTATGTATCTCACATATCAACGAAAATTTAAATTTTTTAATTGCAATTGGGAGATATCCGTTCACGTTTGACAATTGCTTCCGTATAACTTCGCCTGAGGCAATCTCTTAGTAGCTAACAAATGACAAATTATAATAGATACGATGATGACATTTAGTATAAATAAACTTTTTAGAGGGACAACATTTGACAAAAGTATTTCTTATCTCTTGAAAAGTTCGGTATTGAAAATGGTCGAGCTCGGTTCACATTTAGTGAAATCTCCCATATAACCCCTATCGAGAATCACTTTAATGCTGATAAATTAAATCACATAATTGCACAAAAAACTAGAGCAAAACTTTCCACACATCCATCGGACAGATCGAAAGAACAATACATTATTATTGATGAAGTATTCATCTTAATTCCATTTAAAAGCTATATATTTCCCGTATGTATCTAAAACTAAGAGTTTATACCCTATAATTCTAAGGCTTGTTTACATTCCCAGCAAAACTTTTCATTACCAAATAATGAATTAAACAGCTAAACTATTGAACACGAACTACTTACTC
Organism: Stomorhina lunata; assembly: GCA_933228675.1. NCBI lineage: Eukaryota > Metazoa > Arthropoda > Insecta > Diptera > Rhiniidae > Stomorhina > Stomorhina lunata. The sequence goes on along the minus strand of OW121740.1, from coordinate 78,270,810 downwards.
ATTCACTGTTTAAGTCATTACATTAACATTGGAAAACAACAACAAAAACTTTTGTTGTTGTTGTTTTATTTTAAAAAACATATTTTTAAAGGAAATACAATGTTTTTGTATGCCCCCATGGGGGCTCGAACCCAGACCTCTACGAGTGCTAGGCGGAGACTCTTCCACTGAGCTTCTTCATATGTTGAAAACCCAGCAGCTTATAATTAATAAATATATACAATTATTATTTTTAGATCCAAAATCATGTGACATTAACTTTGTTTTCCCTGATTTTTTTGCTTTGTTGTAATTTTTGAAAAAATATTTCCATATGATTTTTTTTAAACGTTTAATAATAGTAAACAATAATGAAGTTTTTTTAAATTATTTTAAAACCTTAACAATTTGAATCTTCCTTTTTGTATAAGTTTTTATTAATATAATAATATTATAATATAATATAATATTGACTCTTACTTATATTAATGGCCCATAGTTACAACCTGATAAGGACAAAGTCCGAGCCTATTTTAGAATTCCGTGGATTTTGATCTTGTGCAAATATTCTACTATTTTATAGGCCAAGCCTTAAAAAATGTTCCTCTACTTGGTCTTTCCATTGAAGTTTCGGACGTCTCCTTCTAACATTAGTTGGTGGGACATTTTTATTCTAATTTTATCCTCTTTATAGTAATTGTTTTTTCCAAGAGTGGGTTACTAGTCCGTCGTCCTAACCCATTTTTATCGATCTTATTGAACAACTCTCGGTACATGTTAGCTCACTACATTAAGGGGTGTTAAACTAGTTCCCCGGGTGATAACACGAGGAGGTCAATATTCACAGTTGAGATAAAGGATAGCCAAGATATGTCTGGGCTTACCAAGTTAAGACCAATCATAAGCGTGTTTGGTATCTAACATTCCATATATAATCAAAATTGACTCATGATGGTATTTTTTCATTACCGTGAGTTAGTTTTCCAAAATTTTTTTACAGAATGTAATATTTAAGTTCTTAAAATTAAAAAATCATTTAAAAAGACGTTTTTAACAAAAAAAATTTAAAAAAAATTGTTGGTCTTGGTGGGATTCGAACCCGGGCCATTCAGTCCAAATTACCATTTTAATTACAAATAAGTACTTCTGTAATAACTTATTAGTTATTTGGAGGATATGTTATATTCATTACAAGGTTACCAGTTACCAGAGTACTTGCCATTACCAAAGTTATGCTGGGTTGACAATCATTGTTAAAGCTTTGACCTAAATCAGACCGCTAACTTCAAAGTTTTACATAACTAATCAAGAACTTTTACTAGTTGGATAATTCGTACGTATTAAAGTACACAACCCTCACTGGGCACTGTGTTTTTGGGTTGCATGCCAGAATACTTAATCTTCATCAAATCGATGTGCTTTTGCAAATCTAAGGGCATCTACATTTTGAAGCATCTTTTATTAAGTGTTCGTAAAATAGACACATATATCGAAGCTACTGGCTGGCTTAAATAAGCATTCTCTACCTGCTCAACCTAACCTTTGGGTCCAAGATTAGGCAAAGCCGAATATACCACTCTTACTTGTTTTTAAAATATTTATTTACTCAAATAAGTAGTTTTGTTGATTACACATTTAAATCTGCAACCCCGACAATAAAGGGAATGGAAATTAATATCTGTCATCACATTGTTAATGTGTCAGAAAAAATGTTAACATAGTCTCAGAAATGTTTGCACGAATCATTCGTTTTGGCTTAACTAAGCTAATTTTCGTAAATATCACGATCGTCAATGAAACTCAAATCACAACAGCAAGCATTTGCGAAAAGCCTTTGTTTTTTTCAGCTGAGTAAGTTTAATGGCCTGTTTTTATAATTGGTTTCACACAGAAACCTTCGCTACATGAGTGAAAAAACTGGTTTTGGTTCATATAAAACAAAATCTCTTTGAGTAAAATACGTAAGAAATGAAATCGTTGCATAAAATTTTGGTTCTTGTAATTGAGCCAAAAACAAACGACCAGAAAAAAACAATCGTCGCCAATTTTTACAATGAAAGTATGGATTTTTTTTTAATAAAAAATTTATTAGAAATATAAAATCTTTAATTTTCTTTAATTTAATTATATTAAAAATACCCTTTTAAGCAAAAAGTAACAAAAAATAAGTTTTTTTTTCCTATAAAATATATTTTTTTAAGAAAAAATATGTTTTTTGCAATAAAAAAATTTTGTTCCTTCAGAAGAAATACATTTTTTAAGAAAAATAGTCAAATGTTTTTCTAAATAAAAAATGATTATTAATTTGTAATTTGTATCAGTTCCATTAAAAAAAAAACAAAAAACATAGCCCCCACTCATGTGCATTCCTCGCTGGTTGAGCGGCAACTGAATAAAATATCAATAAACAATGAGTCGAAAGAAAACACTCTACTTTTGTTTTGTCAAGGGTTACCACTTTTTGGTAAAAAATGTATCAAGAGAGTAAACAATACTTGATATTTTAATACGGTGGCAATAAGTAAAATTGAAAAGAGAAAAAACTCACTTAACCCCTTGGCGTATCAATTAGCGCAACTAAGTTCGCTTCCAACTGTTCGCATACAACTTGCACGAAACAAACCAGTTTTGATGCTTATGAACAGTCGCAAAACGAGTCAGACTCGTGATAATCATGTTAGGCATAGAAATTGTACCACGAGTCAGACTCGTGATATTCATTTAGGCACAGAATTTGTACCACGAGTCAGACTCGTGGAAATACGTCAAGGGGTTAACATAACGTAAGCTAGACGAATATTTTATATAAACTCATTTTCTTACGAAATCGCCTGCCGCCAAACGTTCGCTTAAAAAATTAGACTATCAGCGAGTTTTTGAAACTACAATTTTTTCAAATTGTATGTCAACTTACGAAAAAATTTAACTTTTGGTTTTTGAAATTTTTTTTGAGTGAAACGAGAAAAAGCTTTTAAAATTTTGGTTCGTAAATGAAATGTATAGACGAAAGTAAATGTCAAATCAGGCAACTAAAAAATTCTAATCGCCTGGAAAAAAACGGTTATTCAATTTTTGTTTGATTAGGACCTGATCACAATACAATGCATTGTGTTGAAACTAGGAAAAGGTTGTGGGAGGTGGAATAAGTAGTGTTTGTGGACATTTGATTTAAATTTCCCTATATTGCAACTGGTTTCAAAAACTTCTAAGGAACAAATTCTACATACGAACTGTACGGCTATCGTCTATCTGTAGAGTATCGTCTGTCTACTGGTCAATCGACTACGAAAGGACGAGCTCTAACAGATGACGTGTATTGCGTAAGAAAGTTCATGTGTCGAGAACGAGTTTCCTGATTTCGTTAGAGCACATTCCAAAGTAGTAACAATAGAACAATAGAGTTGGATAACCTACTGTTACCGATGAGCACTTTTCTCTCTCCTGTACTCGGTCAAGAAGTTCCAAAATAAACTATTAAGCACCAGCCCATACATGAGAGTTGCATTTCACCGGTACGCAATACATGTTTTGGAATAGGGTCTATGTAAGAGTGCAAGAGAGGGCGAAAGTGCTCATTGATGACAGCATAGTATCCAACTCTATTGAACCACTGGAATATCACACTTTTCTATCGTTTTTACTTTGGAATGTGCCCTAACGAAATTAGAGAACTCGTTTCCAAACTCAAATCTTCTTACGCAATACATGTCTCAGAATAGGGTCTTTGTAGGAGCTACTCGACCGATGTAGGAAAGGGTGAATGTGCTCGTCGGTATGCAACTCTATTGAGCCACTGGAGTGTCACAATGTTCTATCGTTTCTAGTTACTTTGGATAGAAATCAGGGAACTTGTTCCTAAAACCCGAACTTTTTTACTTAATACTTGTCTTTCTCATAAACAGAACATAATTGAAAAAATGTTTAATTTAATTTTGAAAAAAATGTAAAATATTTTTATTTTTTGTTTTTATTTATTTTTGATTTTATTTAATTTTATGTATAACATCATTTTACAAAAGTCTTAAGTTTTACAGGAAAAGCTTTCAGAAAAGTAATAAAATATTTCATGGCAATACGTTTATTTGATATTTCATTACGAAGCTTTTACTTCCAAACGAAAAAAGAAAATGAACTCAATTAAGAGCTTAATCGTTAGGCTAGTATTCGATTGCCTTCTAACGTATGACAGTTTTGTGAACAGGCTGTATGTATAAAAACGGGCCATAAATAATATTCGTGTTTCGCTGGTGTACAAATAAAACACAAATAATTTTGGCAAATATATTATCATTATTTGTATTTTGTTTCTGTTTTGCACATCGCAAAGACGGAATTAAAACAAATTTAAGTGTTTTGTTTCGTTTGTTTTCATACTCTGTATGTAGGCAGATACTTCAATAAGTATTCTGCTACTTTATAATCAGTTTGTTTCATTAAAATTATATGGAAATTGGTGTTTATAGGGAAGAATTATGAAAAAAACATTAAAAATATATTAACCAAAGAAACAAAAACCAAGTAAGAGTGCTATGTTCGGCTATGCCGAACCTTAAATACCCTTCACCAATGGTGTTACAAAAGTAAGGTACAGAGTGGAAAAAGTTTTTAGATAATTACAAGTATGTATGTTTCTGAAGACTGATTTAGGTGTTTATTGATTTTTTAATCTGAAAAAGTTTAAAACCTCGATAATTAACACGGCTTTTAAATGTGTGTCCGCATACATTTAATTTTTAGGCGATATATGAATAATACTTTATTTAGTGAATAACCTTGTTTTATATTGGGTCTACATTTTGGAGGTGGATTGAAATACAAACCATTTCAGAAATAACACAACATTGTAACATTTCTGCATATATCTTGCTTAATTGAGAATATTTAGCGGACATATTTAGATTAGACTTTTGGCAACAACACTTACGTAAGATATGAATAAACCCCATCATAATGTTCAAAAGTCACTTATTTAAGACATATTTCGGTATGCTAAAATCAAGTTTGATGATCTTCTACAACTTATAACTTATATGTAAAGGTAATATATGTTAATAGTGTTCTACGAAGTACACTACTAAATTATAACATATAGTTCTGCTTACAACTGAGATACAGCCAAAACTCGAAATTCGACGAGAATTAAATTTTTTTATTAACTGTATTTTTCAAAATAACTATGTTTTTTAAAAAACTATATTTTTTTAAGTGTTTTGAATTCTATATAAAATTTTATTCAACGCAACACACTATTAAATTTCATCAAATAGATCAATAACTGAGATATCGCCAAAGCAAAATATATCGATGTACCCAAATTGGCATATTTAAGAAAAATTTTTTTTTAAATTTCGAATTATATATCAGATTTTAGAAAATACTCCATTGCAGCATGCTATTAAATTTCATCAAACACTAGAGATATCGCCAAAATTCAAAACTCGATGAGAATTAAAAAAAAATTGTTTATAAAACTAAATTTAACTGTATATCAAAATTTTAGGAAATCATTCAACCCAGCACACTATTGAATTTCATCAATATCATAAAATATATATCAGATTTCAGAAAATACTCCAACGCAACTTGCTATTAAATTATCAAAATCGGAACATAAACACCGGAGATATCCTCAAAATTCGATGAGAATTACAATTTTTTATTAAAAAATGTATATTTATAAAAAAAAAAAAAAAAATATTTTCTTCAAAAAATTGTGTTTTTTTTTTAAAGTTTATTGAACTGTACATCAAATTTTGGGAAATCATTCAACGCTGCATACTATTGAATTTCATCAAAATCGGTAGATCAATAACTGAGATATCGCCAAAGCAAAAGTTATCGATGTACGCAAATTGAAAAATTTAAATTTTTTTTTTAACAGTATTTAAAAAAAAAATTTTGTATTATATACCAGATTTTAGAAAATACTTCAACGCAACATACTATTAAATTTTATCAAAATCGGTCTATAAACACCAGAGATATCGTCAAAATTCAAAATTCGATGAAAATTAATTTTTTTTTTATACCCTTCACCAATAGGTGAAAGGGTATTATAAGTTTGTGATTCCGTTTGTAATTTTTATACCCTTCACCAATAGGTGAAAGGGTATTATAAGTTTGTGATTCCGTTTGTAATTTTTTTATTAGTGATCGTAGACCCCATAAAAATTATACCGATCGACTCAGAATCGGGAGGAGAATCGATTAAGCGATGTCCGTCTGTCTGTCTGTCTGTCCGTCCGTCTGTCTGTTGAAATCAAGTTTCTGAAGCCCCTGGAGGATGGACTTACATAAATTATATATCAGATTTTAGGAAATTCTCCCGCAATGAACGCTATTAAATTTCATTAAAATCGGTTTATAAACACCGAAAATATCGAAAAAATACCAAAAATTAGACGAAAATTTGAAAATTTTTGATTGAAACACACTTTTAAATAACAAGAGAAAAAAGATACTCCTGGTGTACATGTGATAATATGTTATATATCAGATTGTAGGAAATATTTTCCCAAAGCACTCTTAAATTTCATCAAAATCGGTCCATAAACAACTGAGATATCGCCAAAACACTGAATTTGATGTATCGCAAATTGCCCAAAGAACACATTAGAGAATGTTTGTTGAAAAAATTAAATGCAGAAATAGGAAAAACTATCCTCCTTTAGTACGGACCTACATAAATTTTATATCAGATTTTAGGAAATTCCCCCACCAAGCACGTTATTAAATTTTATCAAAAGCGGTCTATATACAATTGAGATATCGCCATAACACTACATTTGATGTACAGCAAATTGCCCAAAGTACGTGTCTAAGAAATTTTGTTTACATTTTGTAAGTATTGTTTCAGCGATATCTCAGGTGTTTATGGACCGATTGTGATGAAATTTGACATCGTTCTTTATGGGAGGATTTTCTAAAATCTGATATATATACTCCACAAATCTGATTATGAATACCATTCAAATTGTACCGATCAACACAGAATCGGCACAAGAATCGATTTCGCGACCTCCGTCCGTCCGTCTGTTTGTTTGCCCGTCCGTCCGTCTGTTTGTTTGTCCGTCCGTCTATATGTCCGTCCGTCTACCTGTCTGTCCTTTTTTCTGTTGTAGTCAAGTTTTTGGAGCTCCTGTTTTGTCCATATCTCAGATGTTTATTTTGATGAAGTTTAATAGCGTCCTTCGCAGGGGATTATCTAAATCCTGATGCATTCTGTAATTTGTGGTAGATATAATTTAGCGTTTAAGCGATAATGTTTTGATCGACAATGTTGAAATTCAGGGTGGGACAATTCAGGAGCTCCACAAATCTGGTTTTAGCAGACAGACACACTGCATTTATCTTAATTTTGTGTCTGACTTTTGAACATTATGATAACATTTGAGAATGTATTATATATCAAATTATAGGCAATCTTCTTAGGAAGTACAAAAATGCAGCTAATTACATGATATCCGTTCAAAACCTACATATGTATGTAAGTATCTCACATATCAACAAAAATTTAAATTTTTTAATTGCAATTGGGAGAAATCCGTTCACGTTTGACAATTGATCCCGTAAAACTTCGCCTAAGGCAATCTCTTAGTAGCTAATAAATGACAAATTATAATAGATACGATGATGACATTTAGTATAAAGACGTTGTACAATATTGATATTCAGGACAATAGCGCCTAAAATAAACTTTCTAGAGGGACAACATTTGACAAAAGTATTTCTGATTTTTTGAAAAGTTCGATATTGAAAATGGGCGAGCTCTATTCACATTTAGTGAAATCTCCCATATAAACCCGACCGGGAATCGATTTAATGCTGATAAATTAAATTACATTAAAATTGCACAAAGAACTAGAGCAAAACTTTCCAAACATCCATCGGACAGATCGAAAGAACTATACATCCCAAATATTATTGATGAAGTGTTCATTTTAATTAATTAACAAACTTCAAATTAATAAGTAAACTTTTCCGACAAAGCTGATAACCATCCATTCAAAAGCTATATATTTCACGTATGTATCTAAAACTAAGAGTGTATACCCTATAATTTTAAGGCTTGTATACATTGACAATCATTGTTAAAGCTTTGACCTAAATCAGTCCGCTAACTTCAGAGTTTTACATAACTAATCAAGAACTTTTACTAGTTGGATAATTCGTACGAATTAAAGTGCACAACCCTCACTGGGCACAGCGTTTTTGGGTTGCATGTCAGAATACTTAAACTTCATCAAATCGATGTGCTATTGCAAATCTAAGGGCATCTACATTTTGAAGCATCTTTTCTGCATGGTTTATCTGGTCTATCGAACTTTATTAAATGTTTGTAAAATATGTGTCTATTTTATTTCGAAGCTACTGGCTGGGTTAAATATGCATTCTCTACTTGTAGTCTAGTAATCATTATCTTTCACAAAGGGACCACTTTAGAACCCAAGTGAAGCTTCCCTAGACATCAGCCACCTGCCCAACCTAACCTTTGGGTGCATAACTATTCTAGATGATGACGCCACCGAAAAGGTTTTCGTTTTCCGACTCTTAATTTTAAAGACTCTTTGCATATAATACTAGTATAACCAAATATTGCTACGAATTACATTAAGTACTTTTGGAACACCATTGGTGAAGGGTATCCAAGATTCGGCAAAGCCGAATATACCACTCTTACTTGTTTTAACTGTATTTAAAAAAAAAAATAAAATTCGTCATCGAAGTTTAGTATTTTAACGATATCTCGGTTGTTTATGGACCGATTTTAATAAAATCTGGTGTATAATTCGTCTGGGTACATTCACCAGGAGCTCCACAAACTTGATTTCAATAGACAGGCAGACGGACATGGCTAAATCGACTCTCCTGGCGGTTCTGAGTCGATCGGTATGGGGTCTAAGACGAATAATGAAAAAATTACAAACTGATTGACAAACTTATAATACCCTTTCACCTATTGCTGAAGGGTATAATAATACAATTAAAACTCTAGCATTACTTTTTTGGCAGTTTAGAATTTTGTTTAGCATTCTTAGCCATTATTTTAAATCCCATTTAGCTCTAAATTATTCTTGAATATGGCCACACTGGCTACCAGCAAGTACACACAAACTCTTGAAAAGTTATTTGAGAGATTCCGAGTTCGATCCAAAGATGAATATTCTTCCCTTAGAAATATCGCTGCTGGAGTTAAACAGGGTAGTATATTGGGTCCGTTGCTATATATTATCTTTGCAGCAGATATGCCAAAGAATGCTTAAGCATACACATCTACTTTCGCAGATGATACAGCGTTTATTAGCTAAATAGATTTGGGTTAATATATTTAATTTTAAATATTTATTAATTTTTAATAAATATTTAAAAATATAGAAGAGATGAGAAAATCTAAATGCAGAATTCTATTCAACCAAAACTTCAAAGGGGTAAGCATATCTTGCTGCACTAAAATAAATATTTACATGTAAATATTTATTTATGTGCAGCAAGAGATGCTTACCCCTTTGAAGTTTTGGTTGAATAGAATTTATGTTTTTCAATTTTTATGCCTCGAAGGCTTTTTTAATCTACGTTATAACGGTATACTTATTTTCGTTAAATTTAACATTGAAATTTAACTAATGTTAACCCTTATTCTGTATTAATGGTTCAAAATTGCCCAAACTGAGTTTGTTGCTCATTTATTCTTCAAATACATATCAGATTTTTTTGAAACTTTTGTACAATTATTCTGGAGCTGTTGGGTAAGTGAGTCTACGAAAAATATAAATTTTGGCTAATGTGTGACAGTAGATGAGCAGGTCGTAACGTATCGTAAACGATGACCATTTAATCAATAAATACCATCAAAATCTGGAAAAAATTTTACACAAATTTAGACATTGTGTGATGTAGAAACAAATTATTCATGGTCCTTACAGGTGTTTACTGGAAGCTAGAGAAAAATCAAAATTACAATTCCAAAAATATTGGATCATCTTATAAGAACTTACACATTTAAAAGAAGAACTGTTCGAAGGCCTCAAGCACTGTTTTCCAATATGTTGGATATATCCGCTAATGAAGCTTATGTAGTTTTTCTAAAATTTAATCTAAACTTTAATGGAAATAAAAAATATAAGCGACCGAATATGCCATAAAGTAGTCCCACTAAAGCATTAGTAAAAATAATTCGAAATAATTCTTCTGAAGTTCCCCAAGCAAAAAATTAAAAAGTAGACGTTGTTACTTTTGTCCAAGTCGTTCTAACAGCTCCAAATATATAAATAAATGTTACGAATTTTACAAATTTATTTGTAAAAAGCATTCTGAGACCAATATTGTATGTAATAATGTAAAAATTAAAAAGAAATTAATAAATATTTGCATTTTTTGTATTGGGCAAATTTGACCCACTAATGTCATATGCGTCTTGTTTTTGAAATACAGAATAAGGGTTAAATAAAATATTGACAACTTTAATTCAATTAATGCGATTTTAATACAGTTAAAGAATTTCAATGGTAATTATTTAAAAGCTAAGAATTTTTTTATACACTAAGAAAAAAATTACGATCTGATTTCAAGAAAAAAAATCTACAATATAAGATTGCGAAATCTTGAATTTTCAATCTTGAAAATATAGCCAGTAAGATTTATATTCTTAAATTTAAGAATAAATTCTTAGTTATGAGAATACAATCTAAAAATAAACTGTAATTTGTTTGGTTTTAAGATTTTAATCTTATTATAAGATTTTAAATCTTAATTTTAGATCGTATTCTTTATTTTAAGATTGTGGTCTTGATTTCAAAATTTTATTCTTATTTTGAAGATTGTAAGTTCTAATCTTAAGATCGTATTCTTGATTTTGTCATAAATTGTAATCAGCCGACCAAAGTAGTTGTGAAAAAGTGAAAAACTAATTTTTTGAGAAAAAATATAAATTTAATAAAAAATATAAATGGAAAACCTTAATCCGGATGAAGTGATCCTTTTAAATATTCCAATAGAAGGCAATTTAGTTTCGGTATGTGATGGGGAGTATGAATTGAACTGCCCTTCACAAGAAATTTCATCAGATTTCTCGGACGATGACGCGTTGCTGAAAAATCTTTTGAAAGAATTCGATCTGGAATGCATTTTTCCGTACCTGCAGCGTAAGTTTTTCATCATATTTATAAATACATAAGTAAATTTCTTTATAAAAAATTATATTGATTTAATTTGTTTCAGGCTCAAATGTAACTTTTAGAAGTCTGCAGTATATGAAAGCAGAAGATGTAAAGGAAGCCATTCCACTCTTCGACTTCTGGAAAAAAACAGGTTTTAATATTTTATTTAGAAAGTAAATTACACCACTAATAGTTTTGTCCTTCAGTTTGGAATTGATGAAGATACACTTTCGATGCCGTCGAAGGTAGGTCAATGGCTACAAAAATGTCCGGATGTAACTTCCACTCCATCGTCTTCTGTAAATGTGGAAGCTAACAAAAAAGTGTTTGACAAGGTAAAAGTATTAGATAATTACTTAATACATTAAAATGTGTACAAAACATAAAATATTTTCGTTTATTTATATAGGATTTAGCTTTATTATTGAATGAATCAGTAAGTGGCATAAACATCCTAGAATTTTATGCTTCACACAAAGATTTAAACAATAACTATCGTGATGAGCTGATCCAGATTATAGTACATCAAATTCTAAAAAAGGATCTCACACTTCATCCTCACGATTTCCAAGATATATTGACAGAAATATGCACACTTTTTCCAACGGACGATGAAGTCAAGGTATTTTTAGGATACAATTTTTTACTAACTACCTGTAATCTAAAATAAATAAATCAAAATTTTAAAATATAGGAATACTATTACAATCCTCGAAAGGGGAAAAAAAATAATAAAAAATGTGTTTTATTTTATCACCAAATACGAATATTATAATAAGAAAAAACGTGCTGATAATAAGATTTTCTGCTTGAAATCGAAACTTTTTCTGCTTGAAAGTAGAGTAAATGCGAAAAATCTTATTTTAAGAATAAAATCTTATTTTTCAAGATTGTTTGTAAGATCGCAATCTTGAAAAAGTTCTAAGAACAAGATCGATAATTAAGAATGCGCTCTTCTTATTTAAGATTATGTTCTTATTAATTAAGAGTGCATTCTTAAAAATTAAGAATTTAATCTTAATTAATAAGAACATATTCTTAGTTATCGATCCTGTGCTTAGATTTTTTTTAAGATTGCGATCTTACAAAGAATCTTAAAAAATTAAGATTTTATTCTCAAAATAAGATTTTTCGTATTTACTCTACTTTCAAGCAGAAAAAGTTTCGATTTCAAGCAGAAAATCTTATTATCAGCACGTTTTTTCCCTGAGTGTATATATATATTTTTATTTGCAATCTATTTGTATACAATATTAAGCAAATTTAATTATAAATTAGTAAATGACATTCGTCTCAACCTCCATTGAGATTGAAACACTATTTACATATTTACAATACATAATATATAAAAAAAACTACAGGCAAAGCCGGGTATAACGAATCCCGATTTAACGAAAATTGGATATAACGAACGCTATTATTTTTTCTATTGAATACCTTATATAGCGAATATTAAGCAAATTTAATACGCGATATAACGAATAATAAAAAAAGTTATAAAAAATTTCCATGAATTTAAACATTTTACTAATGTGTATTTGAAAACCGACTAAAAAGAAAGTAAAAAAAACAAGTAAAAAATATCAAATTGTCGTACAGTGATTTTTAAATCTTAAAGAAAAATTTCCTCTTAATTTTGTATAAATATAATAAAATTTGAGGGCAAAATCTAAATTTCGGGAAGCCAGACCTATGAAAGGTTCCTGAAATAAAGAACCGATTTTAGTATTGTTAGTCTCACTATAAAAAAGATGTCTGTACTAACTTTCATGAAATTATCCTTGAAAATGGGACTTTAATAAGGAGATTACATTGATGACAAGCCTGAACAGCAGTCGAACGAACTGACATCGTTAAATCGACTCAGTTAATGATTATGAGTAGATTAGTAGGTGGTCTCAGACCAATATATCTATGGTGGTGTAGAGTATAAAAACTTTGCGATATAACGAATATTTCTGTATTACGAATGAGCCTGACATTATATCTTTCGTTATACCGGGAGTTGCCTGTACTTTCAAAAGGGCAAGTCTAAGATATGATGTCTTTTCAGTCTTACAATTTATTCGCTATCATCCAATAGAGCAATAGCTAAAACATTACAATGATTACTAAGTCTTTCAATATGTTTTGTACTGAAGTTGTTAATTTCATATCTTATTTTATCTATTCGCAAATCTTTATGTATATTGTCATTAGTCATGAACCAAGGAGCATTAGTTATCATCCTAAGGGTTTTTGATTGATAGCGCTGCAGTATTTCAATGTTCGAATTGCTTGTGGTTCCCCATAATTGTATACCATATGTCCATATGGGTTTAATGACAGTTTATAGAGCAATACTTTATTTTCAAGATTTAATTGAGAATTTCTTCCTAAGAGCCAATACATTTTATTTGTTTTTATATTTAGCTGTTCTTTTTTAGCCTTTATGTGGTCCTTCCAGGTCAATCTTCTATCCAAATGCATGCCAAGATATTTAACACAATTCGTGTGAGGTATTTGTTGACCTTGAAGAAAAATTGCAGGGCAATTGCCTTTTCTTAGGGCAAATGTAATGTGCGATGATTTTTCGGGATTAACACATATGTTCCACTTTTTCAGCCAAGTTGAAATACTGTTCAAACTATTTTGAATCAATCTTGAAGCCTGTATTGGACAATTGTCTTTAGCTATTAACGCTGTATCATCTGTGTATGTGGCAACTGTGACATCGTCTTGCATTGGCATATCTGATGTATAAATAGTGTAAAGAACTGGGCCAAGTACACTTCCTTGTGGTATTCCAGCTTTAACCTTGCAGAAGTCGGAATTTTAGCTGTTAATCTTCACGTAAAATGATCGATAGCTTAAATAAGACTTAAGAAGCAAATAGAATGGGGTAGGAACAACTTGTTTTAATTTAAAAAGTAGGCCAGGATGCCATACTCTGTCAAATGCTTGCTTGACATCTAAAAATACGGCGGAACAATACTGTTTTCTCTCCAAAGCTGTTTGGATTACGTTTATTATCCGATGACATTGTTCAGGTGTTCCGTGTTTATAACGAAAACCAAATTGATATTCTGGTATTATATTTTTATTATCTAAAATTAACTGAAATCGTTTTAATAAGATCTTCTCAAAAACTTTTGAAAAAGAGCATAGCAGACTAATTGGTCTATAAGAACTAATGGAATTTTCAGGTGTATTAGGTTTTAGCACCATTATTATCTGTGCACATTTCCATTGTTCAGGATAATGGCTGAGTCTTAAGCAGGAATTGAATATAAATGTTAGCAAGAGAATTGCCTTTTTTGGTAAAGCTTTTAAGACATTGGCACCTATTTTATCATAGCCTGGAGTTTTTTTTTTTATTATTTAACATTGATATTTCTTTTTCAACTTCTTTTGGTCTTATACATATGTTTAATAGGCAGGTCCATTTGACATGAAACATTTAAAAATTCATTAATATTATTCTGATCATTAACATCATTAAACGAATAGGGTTCAAATGTTGATTTTAAATACTTTTGAAAAGCTTGAGCTTTTTATACCCTTCACCAATAGGTGAAAGGGTATTATAAGTTTGTGATTCCGTTTGTAATTTTTATTAGTGATCGTAGACCCCATAAAAATTATACCGATCGACTCAGAATCGGGAGGAGATTCGATTAAGCGATGTCCGTCTGTCTGTCTGTCCGTCTGTCTGTTGAAGTTTCTGAAGCCCCTGGAGGATGGACTTACATAAATTATATATCAGATTTTAGGAAATTCTCCCGCAATGAACGCTATTAAATTTCATTAAAATCGGTTTATAAACACCGAAAATATCGAAAAAATACCAAAAATTAGACGAAAATTTTAAATTTTTTGATTGAAACACACTTTTAAATAACAAGAGAAAAAAGATGCTCCTAGTGTACATGTGATAATATGTTATATATCAGATTGTAGGAAATATTTTCCCAAAGCACTCTATAAAATTTTATCAAAATCGGTCCATAAACAACTGAGATATCGCCAAAACACTGAATTTGATGTATCGCAAATTGCCCAAAGTACATATTAGAGAATGTTTGTTGAAAAAATTAAATGCAGAAATAGGAAAAACTATCCTCCTTTAGTAGGGACCTACATAAATTTTATATCAGATTTTAGGAAATTCCCCCACCAAGCACGTTATTAAATTTTATCAAAAGCGGTCTATAAACAATTGAGATATCGCCATAACACTACATTTGATGTACAGCAAATTGCCCAAAGTAAGTGTCTAAGAAATTTTGTTTACATTTTGTAAGTATTGTTTCAGCGATATCTCAGGTGTTTATGGACCGATTGTGATGAAATTTGACATCGTTCTTTATGGGAGGATTTTCTAAAATCTGATATATATACTCCACAAATCTGATTATGAATACCATTCAAATTGTACCGATCAACTCAGAATCGGCACAAGAATCGATTTCGCGACCTCCGTCCGTCTGTTTGTTTGTCCGTCCGTCTACATGTCCGTCCGTCTACCTGTCTGTCCTTTTTTCTGTTGTAGTCAAGTTTTTGGAGCTCCTGTTTTGTCGATATCTCAGATGTTTGTTTTGATGAAGTTTAATAGCGTCCTTCGCAGGGGATTATCTAAATCCTGATGCATTCTGTAATTTGTGGTAGATATAATTTAGCGTTTAAGCGATGGTGTTTTGATCGACAATGTTGAAATTCAGGGTGCGACAATTCAGGAGCTCCACAAATCTGGTTTTAGCAGACAGACACACTGCATTTATCTTAATTTTGTGTCTGACTTTTGAACATTATGATAACATTTGAGAATGTATTATATATCAAATTATAAGTAATCTTCCTAGGAAGTACAAAAATGCAGCTAATTATATGATATCCGTTCAAAACCTACATATGTATGTAAGTATCTCACATATCAACAAAAATTTAAATTTTTTAATTGCAATTGGGAGAAATCCGTTCACCTTTGACAATTGATCCCGTATAACTTCGCCTAAGGCAATCTCTTAGTAGCTAATAAATGACAAATTATAATAGATACGATGATGACATTTAGTATAAAGACGTTGTACAATATTGATTTTCAGGACAATAGCGCCTAAAATAAACTTTCTAGAGGGACAACATTTGACAAAAGTATTTCTGATCTCTTGAAAAGTTCGATATTGAAAATGGGCGAGCTCTATTCACATTTAGTGAAATCTCCCATATAAACCCGACCGGGAATCGATTTAATGCTGATAAATTAAATCACATTAAAATTGCACAAAGAACTAAAGCAAAA
Organism: Stomorhina lunata; assembly: GCA_933228675.1. Taxonomy (NCBI): domain Eukaryota; kingdom Metazoa; phylum Arthropoda; class Insecta; order Diptera; family Rhiniidae; genus Stomorhina; species Stomorhina lunata. The sequence goes on along the minus strand of OW121740.1, from coordinate 78,254,394 downwards.
CTTTCCAAACATCCATCGGACAGATCGAAAGAACTATACATCCCAAATATTATTGATGAAGTGTTCATTTTAATTAATTAACTAACTTCAAATCAATAAGTAAACTTTTCCGACAAAGCTGATAACCATCCATTCAAAAGCTATATATTTCACGTATGTATCTAAAACTAAGAGTGTATACCCTTTAATTTTAAGGCTTGTATACATTGACAATCATTGTTAAAGCTTTGACCTAAATCAGTCCGCTAACTTCAGAGTTTTACATAACTAATCAAGAACTTTTACTAGTTGGATAATTCGTACGAATTAAAGTGCACAACCCTCACTGGGCACAGCGTTTTTGGGTTGCATGTCAGAATACTTAAACTTCATCAAATCGATGTGCTATTGCAAATCTAAGGGCATCTACATTTTGAAGCATCTTTTCTGCATGGTTTATCTGGTCTATCGAACTTTATTAAATGTTCGTAAAATATGTGTCTATTTTATTTCGAAGCTACTGGCTGGCTTAAATATGCATTCTCTACTTGTAGTCTAGTAATCATTATCTTTCACAAAGGGACCACTTTAGAACCCAAGTGAAGCTTCCCTAGACATCAGCCACCTGCCCAACCTTACCTTTGGGTGCATAACTATTCTAGATGATGACGCCACCGAAAAGGTTTTCGTTTTCCGACTCTTAATTTTAAAGACTCTTTGCATATAATACTAGTATAACCAAATATTGCTACGAATTACATTAAGTACTTTTGGAACACCATTGGTGAAGGGTATCCAAGATTCGGCAAAGCCGAATATACCACTCTTACTTGTTGTAGGTCAGATTTGCACCAGACATCATTTTGATCTTTAATTGGTACATTTCTTTTGGTAGGTCTTTTTAATTTTTTTGTGGCATTCCAAAGTTTGTGATCAGAAGTTTCAAAACTATTTATATTCCGTAAATGGTAATTTATCTTTTCATTTTTATATTCACTAAGCTTATGTTTTAGTTCGTTTGATGCTCTTTTTAAATTAGATTTATTAAATGAATTTCTCATCGTTTTCCAAATTTTTCTCAGTTGCCTCTTTCTTCTTATTAGATTACGGATTTCTGCTGAAACAAGTACTCTGTTACGCCCATTTGTGTGAGTTTTTGGTGGAGTAGAACGATAAGATGCCTCATGGATCAGGTTTGTAAGATGTTCAACCGTATTGTCAATATCTAAAGGATCCTTTAGTTTTATTTTTAGGTCAATATTTTGCTCTATCCAGAGATAAGGCATTGTAATTTTCATTTGTGGTCAAACACGCATCATAATTTATTATTAGTGGAGAGTGATCTGAACTTAAATCGTCTGAATCCATAATATTCAAAAGATTATTTGGAATGCCAAAGTAAATTGCAAAATCCATTAAATCTGAAATTTTTAATATGATTCATAAGACCGTTGGCATTCCATATTGCTAATCGTAGATTTATTTGCATAGTTTTGATATTAACATAGTAATCATATTGAGAAGATTGGTTAGCAAATTTTCAATTCTATCCATTTTGCTATTGTTATTATTATTTTCAGGTTGTGCACTAGGGTGTCTCGAAAAAATAAAGTTCGCCGTACACCATCGAATATAAAGCATTGCTATGAGGTAGTTTCGAAAATTTTTTTTTAATTTTTTTCGTTGCACATTGGGGTCGCCAAAATACATTTTTCGTTATATCTTCGGCATTTACAGTCGGATCTCGAAGTGTAATATATCGATGTTTTTGTCTCGAGGAGGCCAACATTTTTCTTTAATAGTCATTATTCTCAGGTATCCGGTTCTAGTATTTGTCTATCAGACCCCTGTTCCTACCACCCTAATGTACCACCCTAATATCAGAAAATTAAAGCCCTTAAAAAATCGTTAAACTTTTACTAAGGAAGTTTTTCGATTTTTCAAACCGATCTATTACAAACAAGGAATTTCTTATTTTGCCGCACATAGGGATCGCCAAAATACATTTTTCGTTATATCTTATATCTAGGAGGGGGACCATTTGCCATAGGGGCTTATTTGCCACCACTAATTTTCTTGAAAACTAACTTATCTTTTTTGATGCTGTAATCGATTTTATATTCGTTTATCATTGATGTTCTATATCTCAAATTTTGACTGCTGTAGCTTTCATGTTTAATACATCAGGCGTGATTTATTGTTTTAGCAGATCCTGAAAAAATATTTTCCTACAATTATTTTTGTAATATTTTCCTCAGTTTTTTGTTATTCTAAGAAATTTTTCATTAGTGTAATAAACAATATAGTATTGAGAACAAATATTTTAAGTTTTTATCAATAAATCTATTTCTCATGTGAAAAATTGTTCTTTACAAAGGACTCTACCTGGGGCACATTTGCCCGACATTCGTAATTTGGTTGCAAGGTCCAATCCATCTTCCATCTTAACATTTTTTTTTAATGTTGATATGTCACAGTACAATGTTAACAGAGGCCCAATAGTTTAAATTTTGATCTCTAAATTTTGTACTGTTTTGTTTAATTTATCCATGTGAAATGAACTTGAATTAATTTTTTGGTTTGTTTGTTTTGTATATTAAAGCTTTTTAGAAATAAAAATTTACTTTATTACAACAATTTTTTTACTTCTTTTTATACCCTTCACCAATAGGTGAAAGGGTATTATAAGTTTGTGATTCCGTTTGTAATTTTTAAGCGATGTCCGTCTGTTTGTCTGTCTGTCCGTCCGTCCGTCTGTCTGTCTGTTGAAATCAAGTTTCTGAAGCCCCTGGAGGATGGATCTACATAAATTATATACCAGATTTTATGAACGCTATTAAATTTCATTAAAATCGGTTTATAAACACCGAAAATATCAAAAAAATACCAAAAATTAGACGAAAATTTTAAAATTTTTGATTGAAACACACTTTTAAATAATAAGAGAAACAAGATACTCCTGGTTTACATGTGATAATATATTTTATATCAGATTGTAGGAAATGGTTCACCAAAACACTCTGTAAAATTTTAGCAAAATCGGTCTATAAACAACTGAGATACAACCAAAATACTAAATTTGATGTATCGCAAATTGCCCAAAGTACGCGTTAGAGAATGTTTGTTGAAAAAATGAAATGCAGAAATAAGAAAAACCATCCTCCTGGAGCACGAACATACATAAATTTTATATCAGATTTTAGGAAATTCTCCCGCCAAGCACTTTATAAAAACACTACTTGTGATGTACAGCAAATTGCCCAAAGTACGTGTCTAAGAAATTTTGTTGACATTTTGTAAGTATTGTTTCAGCGATATCTCAGGTGTTTATGGACCGACCGTGATGAAATTTGACAGCGTTATTTGTGGGAGGATTTCCTAAAATCTGATATAAACTCCACAAATCTGATTATGAATACCATTCAAGTTGTACCGATCGTCTCAGAATCGGCAGGAGAATCGATTTCGCTACGTCCGTCCGTCTGTTTGTCCGCCCGTCTACCTGTCTGTCCGTCCGTCTACCTGTCTGTCCTTTTTATACCCTTCACCAATAGGTGAAAGGGTATTATAAGTTTGTGATTCCGTTTGTAATTTTTTTATTAGTGATCGTAGACCCCATAAAAATTATACCGATCGACTCAGAATCGGGAGGAGAATCGATTAAGCGATGTCCGTCTGTCTGTCTGTCCGTCTGTCTGTTGAAATCAAGTTTCTGAAGCCCCTGGAGGATGTTCTTACATAAATTATATATCAGATTTTAGGAAATTCTCCCGCAATGAACGCTATTAAATTTCATTAAAATCGGTTTATAAACACCGAAAATATCGAAAAAATACCAAAAATTAGACGAAAATTTTACAATTTTTGATTGAAACACACTTTTAAATAACAAGAGAAAAAAGATACTCCTGGTGTACATGTGATAATATGTTATAAATCAGATTGTAGGAAATAGCTTCCCAAAGCACTCTGTAAAATTTTATTAAAATCGGTTCATAAACAACTGAGATATCGCCAAAACACTGAATTTGATGTATCGCAAATTGCCCAAAGTTCGCATTAGAGAATGTTTGTTGAAAAAATGAAATGCAGAAATAGGAAAAACCATCCTCCTTTAGCACGGACCTACATAAATTTTATATCAGATTTTAGGAAATTCCCCCGCCAAGCACGTTGTTAAATTTTATCAAAAGCGGTCCATAAACAATTGAGATATCGCAATAACACTACATTTGATATACAGCAAATTGCCCAAAGTACGTGTCTAAGAAATTTTGTTTACATTTCGTAAGTATTGTTTCAGCGATATCTCAGGTGTTTATGGACCGATTGTGATGAAATTTGAAATCGTTCTTTGTGTGAGGATTTTCTAAAATCTATACTCCACAAATCTGATTACGAATACCATTCAAACTGTACCGATCAACTTTGAATCGGCAGGAGAATCGATTTCGCGGCCTCCGTCCGTCCGTCCGTCTGTTTGTCTGTCTGTCTGTCCGTCTGTTTGTTTGTCCGTCCGTCTGTTTTTTTGTCCGTCCGTCTACCTGTCTGTAATTCTTTCTGTTGTAGTCAAGTTTTTGGAGTTCCTGTTTTGTCGATATCTCAGGTGTTTATTTTGATGAATTTTAAAAGCGTCCTTCGCAGGAGATTACCTAAATCCTGATGCATTCGGTAATTTGTGGTAGATATAATTTAGCGTTTAAGCGATGGTGTTTTGATCGACAATGATAAAATTCAGGGTAAATTTTGTGTAAAATCCAGGAGCTCCACAAATCTGATTTTAGCAGACAGACACTCTGCATTAATCTTAAGTTTGTGTCTGACTTTTGAACATTATGATAACATTTGAGAATGTATTATATATCAAATTATAGGTAATCTTCCTAGGAAGTACAAAAATGCAGCTAACTACATGATATCCGTTCAAAACCTACATATGTATGTAAGTATCTCACATATCAACGAAAATTTAAATTTTTTTAATTGCAATTGGGAGAAATCCGTTCACGTTTGACAATTGATCCCTTATAACTTCGCCTAAGATACGATGATGACATTTAGTATAAAGACGTTTTACAATATTGATATTCAGGGCGATAGCGCCTAAAATAAATTTCCTAGAGGGACAATATTTGACAAAAGTATTTCTGATCTCTTGAAAAGTTCGATATTGAAAATGGGCGAGCTCTATTCACATTTAGTGAAATCTCCCATATAACCCCGACCGGGAATCGATTTAATGCTGATAAATTAAATCACTTTAAAATTGCACAAGGAACTAGAGCAAAACTTTCCAAACATCCATCGGACAGATCGAAAGAACAATACATCCCATAATATTTGGGATGTATTGTTCTTTCGAATGTTCGAATGATGAAGTGTTCATTTTAATTAATTAACTAACTTCAGATAAATAAGTAAATCTTTAATAACTTTTCCGACAAAGCTGATATCCATCCATTCAAAAGCTATATATTTCACGTATGTATCTAAAACTAAGAGTGTATACCCTATAATTTTATGGCTTATCATTGTTAAAGCTTTGACCTAAATCAGTCAGAGTTTTACATAACTAATCAAGAACTTTTACTAGATGGACAATTCGTACGAATTAAAGTGCACAACCCTCACTGGGCACTGTGTTTTTGGGTTGCATTCCAGTATACTTAAACTTCATCAAATCAATGTGCTATTCCAAATGTAAGGGCATCTACATTTTGAAGCATCTTTTCTGCATGGTTTATCTGGTCTATCGAACTTTATTAAATGTTCGTAAAATATGTGTCTATTTTATTTCGAAGCTACTGGCTGGCTTAAATATGCATTCTCTACTTGTAGTCTAGTAATCATTATCTTTCACAAAGGGACCACTTAAAAACCCAAGTGAAGCTTCCCTAGACATCAGCCACCTGCCCAACCTAACCTTTGGGTGCATAACTATTCTAGATGATGACGCCACCGAAAAGCTTTTCTTTTTCCGACTCTTAATTTTAAAGACTCTTTGCATATAATACTAGTATAACCAAATTTTGCTTGGAATTACATTAAGTACTTTTGCAACACCATTGGTGAAGGGTATCCAAGAATATACCACTCTTACTTGTTTTTGTTGTAGTCAAGTTTTTGGAGTTTTGGGAGCTCAGGGTAGGACGATATCCTAAAATTTTGTGTAAAATGCATATGCGTATACCTTCCAGGAGCTCCACAAATCTGATTTTGGCAGACAGACACACTGCATTTATCTCGTTCCCACGGCAGTCGGTTCTTCGTACAGGAACGACTCGGAAATCTTAGGATTCCGACCAAGGATTGCCATTTCTGCGATCTTACCAATAATATCGCAGTTACAACAACAACAACAACTGCTTTTATCTTAACTTTATGTCTGACTTTTGAACATTATGATAACATTTGAGAATGTATTATATATCAAATTGTAGGTAATCTTCCTAGGAAGTACAAAAATGCAGCTAAGTACATGATATCCGTTCAAAACCTACATATGTATGTATGTATCTCACATATCAACGAAAATTTAAATTGTTTAATTGCAATTGGGAGAAATCCGTTCACGTTTGACTATTGCTCCCGTATAACTTCGCCTAAGACAATCTCTTAGTAGCTAATAAATGACAAATTATAATTATCTAATTAGCTAATTAATTATAATTATATATCTATTATAATAGATACGATGATGACATTTAGTATAAAGACGTTGTACAATATCGTTATTCAGAGCGATAGCGCCTAAAATAAACTTTCTAGAGGGACAACATTCGACAAAAGTATTTCTCTTGAAAAGTTCGGCATTGAAAATGGGCGAGCTCGGTTCACATTTACTGTTATCTCCCATATAACCCCGACCGGGAATTACTTTAATGCTGATACATTAAATCATATTATAATTGCACAAAAACTAGAGCAAAACTTTCCACACATCCATCGGACAGATCGAAAGAACAATAGATCCCAAATATTATTGTTAAAGTATTCATCTTAATAAGTTAACTAACTTCAGATTAATAAGTAAATCTTCAATAAATTTCCCGCCAAAGCTGATATCCATTCATTTAAAAGCTATATATTTCACGTATGTATCTAAAACTACGAGTGTATACCTTATAATTCTAAGGCTTGTATACATTGACAATCACTGTTAAAGCTTTGACCTAAATCAGTTCAGAGTTTTACATAACTAATCATGAACTTTTAATAGTAGGACAATTCGTATGAATTAAAGTACACAACCCTCACTGGGCACTGTGTTTTTGGGTTGCATGCTAAAATACTTAATCTTCATCAAATCGATGTGCTCTTGCAAATCTAAGGGCATCTACATTTTGAAGCATCTTTTCTGTATGGTTTATCTGGTCTATCGAACTTTATCAAATGTTCGTAAAATAGACACATATCACTTTAGAATCGAAGTGACGCTGCCTTCGGCATCAGCCACCTGCCCAACCTAACATTTGGGTCCATAACTATTTTAGATGATGACGCCACCAAAAAGCTTTTCGTTTTCCGACTCTTAATTTTAAAGATTCTTTGCATATAATACTAGTATAACCATATATTGCTAGGAATTACATTTAGTATGAACAAAAGAAAATTAATATACATATGAAGCATTTATGTGGGGCTCAACTAAGTCAGTAATCAGAAACTATATAATTATCAATATATTCTTACGATTTTGTACTTTATTTTTAGAACACCATTGGTATATTCGGCAAAGCCGAATATACCACTCTTACTTGTTTGTACCCAACTTATTGGCAAATGTGCCCCATAGATGGGGCACATTGGCCACTTTTAGTTAATTTGCTATTTTTTAAATTTAATACATAAAGAAAAGCCGTAGACAATCTGAACCAACACAGTTTAAAGCTAACATATATAGGTACCTATGAAGAACAAAAAAATTTTGTCGTAACGACAAAACACACTTAAAAGTTAATTTAAAATATAGTTTTATTATAATATAAACAAAGGATTATGTCTAGGGCTTATTAATTAATTAATTATAAATATTTAGTCTTATTTAAAGTACAACTTATTTAATCCACAACTTCTTCTAATGTTTATTTCCGAATTGAACAACTTTCTATTCGGCTGCTACTGGACAACTGAACTATCGAGTGAAATTGTCCGTCTATTGATCCTCGACTCGTTGTTATGTAAATCTTTCTAAATCTGTCTAAAATATCATGTCATCTCTGTCCTACTTTTATAACTTAAATCAAAAGCTCGTTTACAATGTTATTATTTTACCTTGTCTTTATTCGTTCTTAAAGCTTTTAGAGAAGCTTTTAAGTTATTCGAATCGTCTACCGTCTTTGTCTGTCTTATTGTTATAAGACTTTTAGTTAAAATCACGTCATTTTACAGTTACTCGTCAACGTTCGTCTTCTGTGTAAAATTGCATCAGAAATGTCGGTTACAATTCCGTACAATTAACCCATTGTCAAGCCAGTAATACAGGGCTCAGGCCCCAATCCCACATTAATCTGCCATGGCTGTCACTGGTGAGCAACGCATGGGCCACATTTTTTCAGAACTTGAGGGCCCTCAAAAATACAGCAAACTTGAGTCTTTTTAAAACATAGTCGATTAAAGTTAAGATATCTTGGGTAGGTACTATGTAGAAGTATGTATTTAAGGTCAATGATTAATATCGCAAAACATTGGCCTTCGTTAGACAAAAACATAGATATAATTCACTTTAAGATCCGACAGTAAATGGAGAAGATATAACGAAAAATGTATTTTGGCGATCCCTATGTGCGGCAAAATAAGAAATTTCTTGTTTGTAATAGATCGGTTTGAAAAATCGAAAAACTTCCTTAGTAAAAGTTTAACGATTTTTTAAGAGCTTTAATTTTCTGATATTAGGGTGGTACATTAGGGTGGTATGAACAGGGATCTGATAGATAAATACTAGAACCGGATACCTGAGAATAATGACTATTAAAGAAAAATGTTGGTCTCCTCGGGACAAAAACATCGATATATCACACTTCGAGATCCGACTGTAAATGCCGAAGATATAACGAAAAATGTATTTTGGCGACCCAAATGTGCAACGAAAAAAATTGAAAAATTTTTTTCGAAACTATATCATAGCAATGCTTTATATTCGATGGTGTACGGCGAACTTTATTTTTTCCCCATATAAGTCGAGACGCTCTATTGTGCACGAAAACTTTTTTACATTTTCAATCCTATCCATATATCCATCTTTCACTATGAGTGAGTCAAGATATAAATGCATAATTAAAAACTGTACAAATCTGATGATGATGAGAGAATGATAAGTTGCTGGCTCTGTCAGAGTCTTTGTCATTATAAGTGCAGTGGTCTAAAAACCCTTGTTGCTGAAGCTGTGAACAACGTTAAAGGATTAAAATGGTGCTGCAGTGATTGTCAAAAAATTGATGTTGAATTCTACCGATTTTTTCAATCAACTAAGGACACTTTTTCTAATCTAAAAAATAAATTTGCTGCTTTATCTAATGAAATTGATGCTTATGGTAATTTATTTGAAGATTTTAAGCAACTCAAAAATGTGCATACTCCTGAATTATCACCAAAACGCAGTAAATCATCTAGAAATAAAAATAAAACTAGCAACATGCCTGCAATTCCACGGAATCAGAATGAAGCTTTACCTGCATCTTCGGTGAAACAATCAATAAGTTATTCCTCTGTCCTAAAAACTCCTAATACGAATCCTGTTATTCCTGAAGGGCCTACACATATCCTTGATTCAAATCCTGTTCCATGCAATTATACAAAATCTTCTAACATGGATATAATTCATTCTGAAATGTATTCAGCTGGTCTCCAATCTGGTTCATCTAGTTCTGGAACGGTGAAAGACTCTGATGACTTAACTACTCCCAAACCATTAGTCGTTATACCCTCAAAAAGATATGTTTTTGTTTCACCTTTAGCTAGTGATACAACAATTGAAGATGTTAAATATTATTTAAATACAAAATTGGGTATTGAAATTGATTTTTCCATAAATAAATTTAGTTACTCACAACCTAGGAGTATAACATCGTTAAAAAAATAGGTGTTTCTCCGCACACTTATGAACAAATTGTTAACCCTAATTTTTGGCCTACAAACATTTTCGTTCGAGAATACTTATTCAAGGAAAGTCCAAGAACCAGAAATATAGTCAGTTTGCCGCCTAGAATTGCATCTAATCCAAAAAACTAAATGACTCTAAGGATCATTTAACTATTATACACCAAAATGTTCGAGGCCTTAATACTAAATTGCCCACTCTACTGGTTAATAGTTACAACTTTACCTTTGATATTATTATTTTTACTGAAACCTGGCTTACTGACGGTATATTTAATTCTGAAGTTCTGTGCAATACTACGAAATATACAGATTTAATCGCAATATTCGAAGGGGTGGTGGAGTTCTGATAGCTGTTAATTGCTTATACCCATCGGAAGTTATTTCTTCTGACATATGCGATATTGAATTTGTCGCTGTTGCTGTTAAATTGAGCATAAAAAGATATATTTAACCTGTTCATATATTTCTCCAGATTCTGATGCTTCTACATACCTTAAACATACTGAAGCTATTGAATCAATTATCTTACGTGCTGATTCAAATGATTCTGTTATTGTTGTTGGTGATTTCAACCTACCATCAATCACTTGGAAATTAACATCTGAGGTTCCCTACCTAATTCCGATGACAAATAAAAACTGGCAAGTTACATACCCATTCCCTAAACTAATAGTATTGGCTGGTAAAGTGTAGGGACTCTAATAGTTTAAATTACACATTTGTTTTTCGTTCCCACATTTTGCCAGACAGCAGCGTAAGCAAATATTTTTGCGCTACTTACCTTTAATTATTTTAATTTGATATTTTTAATTTGTATTTTTTAAGTTTAATTTAAATACAAATTGTTGGTATAAGTTAGTCTTAAGATTCACATAAATAAAAGAGGTTGTTTCTCCTAAGAGAACAACCAAAAATAAAAATTGAAATATTGTTTTTTTAATTTGTTCTAAAGAACAATTATTTGAACATAACTGGCGCAGTCGAAAGGAGCTTATTCCTAAGAATAAGCTAAACGGACAAACAATTAAAACCTTGTACTTTAAAAATCTTATGATATTAATAAAACTGAAATTAATTAAAACTATTAAAAAAGTGATTTCTGTTACGGACCGCAGTGAAACAACAATTAGCAACTAAATCTACAATAAACAAGATTTAAATATAAATACAATTAATACAAAATTATAAAAGGAAATAAATATATTAAATTAATAGAAAATTAAAAACCCAAAAAAAAAAAAAAAAGAGAAACTTTATAATTTAAGCTAAAAAAGCAGAAAAAGATATTTTGGGAAAAAAAATTATTACTTGACTTAGGGAAAAGAGCGGAAAGTTTTCTTAAGGAGAATAAAAGAAATTTTAAAACTGTTGTGCTGAACATTCAAATTAAAGAAACTTTGTGAATTTTTTTTATAAATAAAAAAGAAATTAAACCTTTGTTTAAAATTAATTTACAAAGATTTATTTTTTAAGAACAAAGAGCATAAGAAAAGAAAAAAAAAGTGCAAAATTAAAGACTAAAATGAATAAGTTTGATGCAAACAGAAATCTGAAGGAGGCAGATGAGGCAAGAAATAGGATTGCCGAGTTAGAAATGACCCTCAAGATGCAAGAACAAAAAATTCTGCAACAGCAACAACAGTTTCAAGAACAACAGCTGCAAATGCAACAGCAGGAACAACAGCAACTCCAACAACAACAGCAACAAAAATCTTCAATTATTGCAGAACGGTAAGAATAAAAAATTTAGATGAACTATTTAAAATCTTTGAAAAATGCAAATATGAAATAAATGATATATATTTGACTGACCCATTTAAACCGGGTATTTACAAACCGGAAAATGTTGATAGGGACCTTGTCGACACATTGTTAGAGAAAATTGATGGACCTATTAGGGCACATATAGGAGAACACGAGACTTTGACCGACATTATTCGAAAATACACAAGACTGAAATTATTAGATGACACAAGAGCTATTGCTTTTAACCATAGGAAGCAAAACTCTAATTATAAACAAAATAGCGAAAGCGGCAGAAGAAATTTTAATAACAATAGATCTTATAATGGAAATTTTAACGATAGAGGAACTTACAATAATAGCAGTGGATATTTTAGGAATGAAAATATTAACAATAATAGTCTCTTCAGTAAAAGTATAAATAATAGTGGAAACTTCAGAAACCACAATTCTAACAATAATGGAAGTTTCAATTATAATAATGGTAGTAGAAGTTTTAGTAATAGAAATTTAAATAGAAACCTGAATGAAAATAATAGCAGACAGACATACAAAAGCGTAAATGAAACTACACCCATGGATATCGGAAATTTAAAAGAAGAAGACGTAAATTTTTCTACAACGCCTCGTTTACAAGATTACCCATAATAGTTGTAACAATAAGTGGCCATAAAATTAAATGTCTCATAGACACTGGGTCGGAAACAAGTATTATTAAGCCAAATTCCCTCGGTAACTCATTTCCCATTCAAAAACTTAATAGACCACTTTGGTACAAAACTATAAACGGAATGAATCAAGTGACAGAAAAAATTGTTACACCCATACCTAGAGAATTCAAGGTCTCAGGTACCTTCTCATGGAAGGTTATTGATTTCAATAGTCAAAATTATTCAGCCATAATTGGTCAAAATTTTCTCATCGCTCTTAAAGCTAAGATCGATGTTGAGAATAGATTTATTACCATACTAGGCAACAACATACCATTTGGATACTATAACCCTTACAATAGCCAAGAAATCTGTTCACTTGAATATAGCGATCTAAAAAATTTAAATCTGGCACACTTGAATGCGGAAGAATATCAACCTCTCGTAAAATTGTTAAGCAGTTACCATGAATTATTTTATAAAGAGGGGGATAAGCTCTCTGCCACTCACGAAATTAAACACGAAATAAAAATGAATACTGACCGACCAATATATTCAAAAATTTATAGATACCCCCAAACTCATGAAGTGGAGATTCAGAAACAGATAAAAGAAATGTTAGCACAAAACATAATTAGAGAAAGTAATTCACACTACAATAGTCCTTTATGGGTGGTGCCTAAGAAGATTGACAGTTCGGGAATTCAAAAATGGCGAATTGTCATAGATTACAGAAGACTAAATGAAAATACTATAAGCGATAAATTTCCAATTCCAAATATCGATGGAATTTTGGACAAGTTAGGAAAAGCTCAATATTTTTCTTCTATAGACCTTGCAAAAGGTTTTCACCAAATATTAATGCATGAAAATGATATACAAAAAACCGCATTTTCCACACCTTTTGGGCACTATGAATTCATAAGGATGCCGTTTGGACTAAAAAATGCTCCAGCGACTTTTCAACGACTTATGAATTTTGTTCTCCGCCAATATATAAATAAAATATGTGTCGTGTATTTGGACGACATATTAATATTTAGCACTTCATTAACTGAACATATAACAAATATGAAACTAATATTTGAAAAGCTAAAAGAAGCAGGACTTAAAATTCAAATTAATAAATGTAGTTTTTTGAGGAAGGAAACAGAATTTTTGGGTCATATCCTTACTTCTGAGGGTATAAAACCAAATCCCAAGAAAGTTGAAACTATTCAAAAATTAAAACTTCCGACGACGCAAAAACAGATAAAGTCGTTTTTGGGAATTACTGGATTTTTTCGAAAATTCATAAAAGACTATTCTAAAATAGCTTTCCCTATGATAAAATATTTAAAGAAAAATACAAAAGTTAACGTAAGAGATCCAATTATATTGTAGCTTTCGAAAAATTAAAAGAAATCTGAACAAATCCTCCTATTCTGAGGTACCCCGATTTTAAAAAACGCTTTAAGATAATAACAGACGCAAGTAACTACTCAATTGGTGCAGTTTTAACCCAGGAAGGTCATCCGATTTCATTTGCATCGCGAACATTAAACAATCATGAAAAAAACTACTCCGCTATCGAAAAAGAATTATTAGCGATAGTATGGGGGGTAAAATATTATAGACCTTATATTTTTGGAAGGGAATTTGATCTGCAAACAGATCATCAGCCACTAAAGTGGTTACAGGCAAAATATTCGGGTAAAGATATTAATCCCCGATTGCAACGATGGTTAGTGCAGTTAGGAGAATACGATGCGAAAATTGATTATATTCCAGGGAGAGAAAATAAAATAGCCGACTTCCCTCGGGGGAACCTAATCCCTAGAGGGCGCGTCCCCGGGTGGCGGATTGGGGGATGCCTCCCATTCATGGGGGGAAACCAGCCACATAAATAGGTGGCGAGGAACCCCTTTCCATGCGTGGGTGGTAGGAGAAAAATCAAATATCTCCCGCGGACCAAACAGGTAGTAGTGGGTTAATACTTTAAACTAACCCCCCCCAAGCCCCGGTGTCATGCGTCTTTTTTACCGTGCTACGGGCTTTCGGTTCGCAGTCGGGGGTAAACGGTAGACTGTGTTTCAACGGTGCCTGGTTGGATACCTTAACGCCTCCACCAGTATCTAGTCGCTCTCGCGTTATAGGGGGCTATGACGCGGGTGACCTCAGTTCCCCCATACTCGTGGGAACAAAATTTCAAATAAAAACCAAAATATTTTAAAAAAAACCAAATTTAACACGGACGGGACTTCCTTGAAGGACAGCTTCAGGGCTAGACGGGACATACCAGGGAGGGACGACATCGACGAACTGACTCTTAGCGACATTAACACGGACATACTCCATCAGGAGAGACAATTACTGACGGACTTAGAGGAGTTGGGGGGGCTATTGGACGATCTGGACTCCTCTCACACCACCGGAGCCACACAGACTCTGGCGGACGTCTCGCTTGAGTCGGATTCAGAATTCGAGGTTACTGTAATCTCAAATTCTGGCCGATCTCAATCGGGATCTCCTTCAGGATCTAGGGACCCGCTGGTAGGAGAGACCCAGAGGGAACAGACTGACTCTGCCGGTTCTACTGCTATCACAAGTAGTGCGACAGAGGTCTCGTTGGATCCGGACACAGAGGGCGATGTCAAAGTGACACCGGCTTTTTGTCAGGGTCCAGCTGGATCTCTTTTGGGTTCTGTGGTTGCAGTGGAAAGGGAGAGCCAGGCTGAACTGGCTCCGGAAGCCCAGAAAGATCGTTCTGACTGCACCGACAGGACTGAAGCTACTCAGGTCTCTGAGGTTATCGTGCTTGACACCGACACGGAGAGCGATATCACAGTGATATCGACTTCGGGGCGGGGTAAGGCTAGATCACCTCTTAGATCTTTGGCTTCAGTTGTGAAGGAGAGCCAGGCCGATCTTATCTCGGGTACCCCTCCACTCCCCTTGGGACGGTTAGTTCGGCAAGACGCTGTGGTGGATGCACCGCCACAGGTTAAGCAAAAACCCAGCCGAACTAAATTCGCTAAGGCGAAGAGTGGGACTAGAAGTTCTTTGGCCTATCTCAAAAAGATGGCTGACAAGGACCCTAGTCTGCTCGATGCAAACGAGAGGAAGAAGCTCAAGAAGCATAGGCAGGCCGTAGCTAAATTCGAAAGGATTTACGGCTCTACCGATGACATCTTGGGCGTCTCCTCAAGTTTTATCAGGCGAGGCGAAGCTGTTAGATCTACAGAGTCCGGTAAAGGACATGTAGGAAAGTCAGTGGATGCTGGTAGATCCGCGTCACCTAGCAAGGTGTCTGGGGTGAAACCAGCCGAAGCTGGCAGTTCTACAGTTCCTAACAAGGACCCTGTGGCGAAACCAGCTTCTCCTCGCAAGAGGGCAAGAATGGAGCCTGCTACCGGCGCCCCCAAGTCTGGGTCTGCGATGGTTGGCAAGGCTGGTGTGGGTTGCGGATCCTCGACTACCTCTTCGGGCCCCCGTAAGGAAAGCGTGAAGAGAGCTAGATCCGGAGACGAGCAACCCACTACGTCTAAAAAGATCAAGAAGTCGGTCAGCCGGGACACAGTTCAGGCAGCTGTCTTAGATCACAATGATCCTCATTGTAGGATCAAAGATGATCTTTGGGAGCTGATTGAAGCCCGACTGATCGATAGTATTGGTCTTTTTAAGGGGCCGAAGGACGCCATATCATTCAAGGGTGCGGAATGGCAGAGAGGGGTGAAGATCGTTAACTGCGATAATGCGAGGTCTTTTGATTTTCTAAAAACCGTGGTTAACGGCTGCGCCGATCTCTGTCCGTCCGCCAAACTTGACGTGATTTTGGCTACGGAGCTCCCGGTTCGGCAGGTCGTGACAGCGTGGTTTCCACGTCCGGTAAGGAAGGTGGAAACCATACTGGCAGTCCTCCAGAACCAGAATAATTTCCTCACATCTGGTTGGAGATTTTTATCTTCTACCAGCTGTGAGGGAAACAGCGGAAGGGATATCAAGTTCACCGTGGACAAGATATCCCTTGACAAATTAAAGTCGACAAGGGGCGTTGTCAACTTCGGTATTGGAACCGTCAAGTTTAGGTTTTCTAAACATGGGGGATCCAAAGAAGCTGCTAGTGGTGCAGTTAAACCTACACCACTGTGAAGCGGCCTCGGCCGAAATGACAAGGCTACTTGTCGACTCCGGTGTAGATGTGGCCTTGATCCAGGAACCCTGGATTCGCGAGAACAGAGTTCAAGGACTCAAGGTCGCAGGCTACACCTTATTTGTCTCAAACACGGGCGACAAGGTGAGAACCTGTATTTTAGCTAGGAATTCATTAAACTTACGTCTACTCAATTCTTACAGTGGTGGGGATCTAACCGTTGTCGCGAGTGAAGCCGCATGCAAGAATGTCCTCACTGTGGCTTCAGCCTACTTCCCGTATGAGGCAGAGGACCCTCCGAGTAGCGAGGTGAGGCGGTTGGTAGAGTCCATGAAAAACAACACCTTCATCATGGGCTGTGACGCCAACGCCCATCACTACCAATGGGGTAGTAGCAACATAAACGAGCGCGGTGAGTCAGTCTTTGATTTCATTACTAATAACCATCTTAGGATCTGCAATAGGGGCAACGCGCCCACTTTCAGGACAAAAGATAGGGAGGAGGTATTAGACATCACACTGACAAACGCGAAGGACAATCTTATCGAAAACTGGAAGGTATCAAGTGAATGTTCCTTCTCTGATCATTGCTTGATCTCCTTCTCTGTCAATTTTAAGAGAGTCAAACCGAGTCCCTACAGGAATCCCCGAAAAACAAATTGGGAGTCCTTTAGGAGTTCTTCGGACACCATGGTGCGTAAGATTCCACTTAGAATCTATTCTGAGGCGGAAACGAACACTGTGGTGACAAAGCTCACGGAAAGTTATATAACTAGCTATGAACATAGCTGCCCTTTAACCTTCCCGGGCAAACGCAAACAGCCTAACTGGTGGACGAAGGAACTAAAGAACCTTAGGACATGTGTTAGAAGACTGTTTAATAAGGCCAAACTTACTCGCAGCGATGAGGATTGGACTTATTATAGATTGAGTTTCAACAAGTATAAGAGCGATCTCAAAAAAGCTAAAAGGTCAACATGGTTAACCTACTGTGAGACCATCGATTCTGTAAACGAGCTGTCGAGATTTAGGAAATTACTATCCAAGGACCCAACGGTCCCCGGATCTATCCTAAAACCTGATGGTTCTTGGACTGAATCTAGCCCTGAGACACTCGGACTACTTTTTGATACTCACTTCCCCGGCAATCGGAATCCAGATCCGGTTATTCATGGGCCTTCTATGGAGCGATTGGGCTCAATACCGAATAATCTGATAGACGAGATAGTCACTTCAGAAAGAATTAAGTGGGCCGTAAGTACGTTCTTACCGTACAAGTCAGCAGGCCCGGATGGCATTATCCCCGCTATGCTACAGAATTCTTCCGACTATTGTTTATCGATTCTTCATAATATTTTTGCTAGCTGCCTCCATGGGGGCTTCACTCCTAGTGGGTGGAAGGAGGTAAGAGTGATTTTTATTCCTAAAGCAGGGAAGACTAGTCACTCTAAACCTAAAGATTTTAGACCAATCAGCCTGTCGTCTTTTTTCTTGAAGATACTCGAGCGACTGATTGATCTATTTCTTAGGAACTCTTTAGGTACGCGCATTATTAGCAACGCTCAACATGCTTATCTCAAGGGTAAATCTGTTGAGAGTGCGTTGCACGATGTGGTCAGTTTTATTGAAAAGGGCCTGAAATTCAGAGAATATACTTTGGCCGCTTTCCTCGATATCGAGGGTGCCTTCAATAACATTACCATTGAAGGAATCAGGGATTCACTGGAGGACTTAAATATACAGGGCTTCCTAGTAGAGTGGATTGTGAATATGCTTAACAGTAGGATCATCAACTCAAATCTAGGTGACTGTAGTTTACGTAGGAAAGTAACTAGGGGTACTCCACAAGGAGGGGTTTTATCACCACTGCTGTGGTTACTGGCCGTCAATGTCATTCTAAGAAGACTTGACCAACTAGGGAGAAAGGTCGTAGCCTATGCCGATGACTTAGTATTGCTCGTATCTGGCAAGTTCCCAGATACAATAAGTAATATTATGCAAACGGTTCTAGGAGAACTTTCCTCCTGGGCCAGTAATAAAGGACTGGGGATTAACCCCGACAAGACGGAGTTGGTCCTCTACACCAGAAGGTACAAGGTTGAAAGGTTTAAACTTCCTGTGCTGAATGGTGTAGAGCTGAGATTGTCGCAGGAAGCCAAATTTCTAGGGATTATCTTGGACAGTAAGCTATCTTGGAAGAGAAACACTCAGGAAAGAATGAAAAAAGGGCTAAACGCATACTACTTCTGCAGGAATTCCGTGGGTAAAAAATGGGGCTTAAGACCGATAGTTGTGTATTGGATTTACACAACAATTGTAAGGCCTGTTTTAACATATGGTTGCGCAGTATGGTGGGAAGCAGTTAGCAAGGGTTCTTTTCTTACTTCTCTCAACAAGGTACAACGTTGTGCCAGTATTGGTATAACCGGTGCCCTTAAAAGCACACCTCAGGCAGCCCTAGACATCATGCTGTCGTTATACCCCCTTGATATCTTCATTAAGGGGATGGCTATGAGAAGTCTAGTAAGGCTGTACGAGGCGGGTATGCTTAGGTTTAGACATGTGGGACACTCCAGTATTCTGAGCTTAACTGGCTCCCGGGGCTTGGAGTCAGGTCTACCACGATCTGACTATTTAGTCAAGGAACTAATGTTCAGCTCAGCTCCAGAGATCGTAATCCCCGAAAGATCCGACTGGAATGGGCAAACAGCACTTTTTCAAGGCTTTTCGATCTTCACGGATGGATCAAAAATGGATTGCGGGACTGGTTCTGGAGTTTTCCTGTGGGATCAAAATATTAGGAAATCCTTTAGACTCGCGGATGAGTGCAGTGTCTTCCAGGCAGAGATTTTTGCCATTTGGAAGGCTACAGAGCTCATTCAGGGTCTTATAGCTGTTAACAGTGAGGTGACAATTTATGTCGATAGCCAGGCCACGCTCAAGGCGCTGCGGGGTTATGGGGTTACCTCCAAATTAGTCAAAAAATGTAGGATAGCTCTTCATGAGCTATCACTTTGCTATAGGATTAGATTGTGCTGGGTTCCGGGTCATTGTGACATCGTTGGTAACGAAGTTGCGGACGAAGTTGCCAGACACGGCTCAAGTCTGGACTTAAGCCAAAGAGTGTTGGATTTGGCTCCGCCTATCTGTCACTTTTATCTAGGCATTAAGTCCTGGACTAGTCAGGAAACCACAAGGTTGTGGGGTAACATGGTCACGTGTAGGACATCTAGAGCTATATGGCCTAAACTGGACAGTAATGGCACAAAGCTTCTATTAAGTCTAAATAGGTCAAGCTTAGGAAGATGTATAGGGTTCCTTACGGGACATTGGGCCTTAAATTCGAGGCTACATAGGTGGGATAGCAGCATTTCAGACCTCTGCAGACTATGTCTAGATGAGGATTCGTCCGAGTCGGTGGAACACATTCTCTGTCACTGTCCAAGGCTGCAAAACCTAAGACTTAAACTTCTAGGCAGCAGATTCCTTGCTGACCTACAGGATCTACAACAGTGTAGGTTAATTGATATTGTAGGGTTCATCACGGGTCTCAACTGGCCTAGATAGGGTAGTCTTCTCTTCTACTCTCTATTACTTTTCTCTTCCCTATCTTCATTCTTTCTTTCTTCACTCTTTCTTTTCTCCCTCTCTGTTAAAGGATCACAATGGACCCCTGGGGTCTCCGAGTGTAGGTGTCTTTGACACCTCCTTTATTACCTAACCTAACCTATCCTCAGTCGAATTAATTGTGAAAACGGTGAAATAAACTTATGTGATTCCGAAAATTTGGGATTCACTTCAAACGATATTTTTGGAATCAAAAATATTAATGTTTTACAGAACCAGGAACAATCTTTAGTGGTTCATCCGGATCTTTCTCAAGGAGAAAATCAGTCAGATGACGGTGAAACAATACATTCACAAGCAGAAGATTTTAACGATCACATCCCTATTCTTGATACAGTTGTAAATCGATTTAAATATCAAATAATTTTAACAGAAACTAAAGAAACTGAAATGAAAATAACTTTTAATAAGAAACGACTTTTTATCGACTTGCATGATATTGAGGCTACTAATGTTTTCAATATAGTCCGAAGACATATTGGTAAAGGAAAAATCGCAATATTTTAAGAACTTAGTGATCACGAATTCAATAAATTACAAAAAATTTTAGTAGAGTCATATTGTGGTGTTGATGGAATAACTTTTGTCAAATGTACCTATTTTGCTAAGGACATCGAGAACGAAAATGAACTAAAGAAACAAATATCGCTTTTCCATAAAGACGAGGTAGGTCATGCAGGAATTATTCCAACTTATGAGGGAATAAAACATAAGGTATATCATCCACAACTAAAAACAAAGATACATGAGATAATTAATAATTGTGAAATATGCTCCGGAGGGAAGTATGATCGCAATCCAATCAAGCCTAAATTTCACGTCACAGAAACACCCAAAACAGTTAATGAAATCGTCCACGTTGATACATATATAAATAGTAAGCATTCATTTATAATATTTATTGATAAATTTTCAAAACACGTAATTTCATTTCATTTGCTCGACAGAAATAGCCAAACCCTAGTTAGGAAAATTAGAGCATTTTTAGCCATTAAAGGTAAAATCACTAAATTTGTGTTAGACAATGAATTCAATAATGCGAATGTAAGGGACTACCTTAATCAAGAGGGAATCCAATATCATTTTACAAAACCGAACAGCCATACCGGTAATTCAGATATTGAAAGATTCAATAATACAGTTACAGAAAAAATTAGAGTTTTCAATTTGGAAGAAAAACTTCCAATAAATTTCCAAATTCTTAAGGCAATAAAATTCTACAATAGTAATTATCACAGCACAATAAAATGTAGTCCTTTAGATGTTCAAAATAAATTAATTGATCACAACATTATAAAAGAAAGATTAGAAAATGCTAAATTCAACATAATTCAAAAAAGAAATAAATTTCGCGAAAACTATGTAGAAAATAGGAAGGAAGGCTTTATAAAAAATTATAAAAGTCTTAGGCATAAGGAACAACCAAAGTTTGTTAAAAAGCCTTTGGAAAACGTACATGTTTCCAACATTAAAAGACCAAATAAGTATGCAGATCCCAGCGATTGTAGTAATGATGGTAATGATACCAATAACGCTATAGACAAATCAGTTTCTAGTAAGGATGATGAAGACATTGACTTTGAGCATTTGTTGGCACGTTTTAAAAACCTCAAAAGACGCTTTAGGAACTAAACATCTTTGGAAAATGTCCATACCGACAACGCTAAAAATCTTTTAAACTTGCAGATCCCAGTAATTGTAATCGTGATGATGATTCTCGCAACTGGAACACAGGGAACACTTCATCAATCCAATCACCGAGGAATCAGGTTATGCACAAATTAAGGTAGGGACAGTTGAAATAGTAAATCAAACGTTCATAATTCTGCACTTGGTCGATACCAAGGAATTAAATCAGATTTTGAGTCAGGTCGAGAGCAATATAAAAAAATTATACCTTGACAACATGAAAATGATTGAAACAGAAATAAAAATTATAAAATCTAAATTGAAATCAATCACTCCTACGGAGTTAAGGGGGAAAAGGGGACTGTTTAATTTCGTTGGTCATGCTTATAAATGGTTGGCCGGAGTTATGGATGATGATGATCGTCAAGAAATCCTCGAACATCTTGGTGTAATAGATAAGAACAATCACAATACAATAGGTGCAGTTAATAAACAAATTTATATAAACACACAGTTCAATGAATCGCTCCAAACTTTAAAATCAACAGTAGAAGAGGACAGAGTAAATATTAAAAATGCATTAACTAGTTTTAAGAATAGGCAGAGCGAAATTGTTCAAAGACTTATATATACAGACCAAATGATTAAACTTAATTACCTTAAAGGAAAAATTGAACATATTCAGGATAATATTGCCTCTGATAAGAATCACATTTTTCATCCAAGTATCCTAACATCTGAAGAAATAGATAAATTTGAAATAGATTTATTTAAATTAAAATCCATGAAAGCTGACATTCTAAACTACAAAGACGGAATTCTGATTATTGCTATAAAAATTCCAATCGACTACATTAAAACTGACCTAAAAATGATTATAGCATTACCAAATAAACATTATATGGAAATTAATGAGCCAAATAGCTATATTATAGAAATTGAACACTATGTATTTAACTATGAGGAGAATGTTTATCTCAAAAATTTAAAACATAGTAAACATTGCACCCTATTAAATAACTGTAATTTTAAATATAATAATGTCACCGACATTGAAATGTATGAAGACGATATGATTATAATAAAAAATGCTTACGACTTAGAGATTATACAGGACTGTGACGATCGAAAGTTAAGAATTAATAAAAACTATTTACTTTTCTTTAATGATTGTAAACTAAGAATTAACGGACAAGTTTTCAAAAATAATAGAATGGCTTTCCAGGACAGATATTTCTATCCAAACAATAACTTTTCACTTCTTAATATAACACCAATTAATTTTAAGCAAATAGAACTAAGAAATTTTGAGAACATTAAGCAAATCGAGGAGCTTGAGTTTCATAAAACAGTTTCATACGGTATAAGTATGACACTAGTAATTATAATCGTTGTAATGTTTATAGCCTTATATTGTCTTATCACAAGAAATAATGTAAATGTAACTATTAAAGAAAATGCTCCCAATAGAAATACAATTGCTCCCAGCTCAATTGAGTTGGACGAAATAATAAAAAAATATAAACCATAATAAAAATAATAATAATTACAATTTAAATTTAAAATTAATTTTTTTATACAAAATGAACTGTAAAATACTAAATACTTAGAATTAAATATTGACAAAATAAAAATTTTATTATACATATTAGATTAGATATATTAGATTCACTATATGAAAACCCAGGAGTGTTTTAGACAAGGGGTGGAGGAGTTACATACCCATTCCCTAAACTAATAGTATTGGCTGGTAAAGTGTAGGGACTCTAATAGTTTAAATTACACATTTGTTTTTCGTTCCCACATTTTGCCAGACAGCAGCGTAAGCAAATATTTTTGCGCTGCTTACCTTTAATTATTTTAATTTGATATTTTTAATTTGTATTTTTTAAGTTTAATTTAAATACAAATTGTTGGTATAAGTTAGTCTTAAGATTCACATAAATAAAAGAGGTTGTTTCTCCTAAGAGAACAACCAAAAATAAAAATTGAAATATTGTTTTTTTAATTTGTTCTAAAGAACAATTATTTGAACATAACTTGTGTGTTTATATAAATTTGTTTATTAACTGCACCTATTGTATTGTGATTGTTCTTATCTATTACACCAAGATGTTCGAGGATTTCTTGACGATCATCATCATCCATAACTCCGGCCAACCATTTATAAGCATGACCAACGAAATTAAACAGTCCCCTTTTCCCCCTTAACTCCGTAGGAGTGATTGATTTCAATTTAGATTTTATAATTTTTATTTCTGTTTCAATCATTTTCATGTTGTCAAGGTATAATTTTTTTATATTGCTCTCGACCTGACTCAAAATCTGATTTAATTCCTTGGTATCGACCAAGTGCAGAATTATGAACGTTTGATTTACTATTTCAACTGTCCCTACCTTAATTTGTGCATAACCTGGTTCCTCGGTGATTGGATTGATGAAGTGTTCCCTGTGTTCCAGTTGCGAGAATCATCATCACGATTACAATTACTGGGATCTGCAAGTTTAAAAGATTTTTAGCGTTGTCGGTATGGACATTTTCCAAAGATGTTTAGTTCCTAAAGCGTCTTTTGAGGTTTTTAAAACGTGCCAACAAATGCTCAAAGTCAATGTCTTCATCATCCTTACTAGAAACTGATTTGTCTATAGCGTTATTGGTATCATTACCATCATTACTACAATCGCTGGGATCTGCATACTTATTTGGTCTTTTAATGTTGGAAACATGTACGTTTTCCAAAGGCTTTTTAACAAACTTTGGTTGTTCCTTA
This sequence comes from Stomorhina lunata, assembly GCA_933228675.1. Taxonomy (NCBI): domain Eukaryota; kingdom Metazoa; phylum Arthropoda; class Insecta; order Diptera; family Rhiniidae; genus Stomorhina; species Stomorhina lunata. Next base: position 78,229,762 of record OW121740.1, on the reverse strand, counting down.
TGCCTAAGACTTTTATAATTTTTTATAAAGCCTTCCTTCCTATTTTCTACATAGTTTTCGCGAAATTTATTTCTTTTTTGAATTATGTTGAATTTAGCATTTTCTAATCTTTCTTTTATAATGTTGTGATCAATTAATTTATTTTGAACATCTAAAGGACTACATTTTATTGTGCTGTGATAATTACTATTGTAGAATTTTATTGCCTTAAGAATTTGGGAATTTATTGGAAGTTTTTCTTCCAAATTGAAAACTCTAATTTTTTCTGTAACTGTATTATTGAATCTTTCAATATCTGAATTACCGGTATGGCTGTTCGGTTTTGTAAAATGATATTGGATTCCCTCTTGATTAAGGTAGTCCCTTACATTCGCATTATTGAATTCATTGTCTAACACAAATTTAGTGATTTTACCTTTAATGGCTAAAAATGCTCTAATTTTCCTAACTAGGGTTTGGCTATTTCTGTCGAGCAAATGAAATGAAATTACGTGTTTTGAAAATTTATCAATGAATATTATAAATGAATGCTTACTATTTATATATATATCAACGTGGACGATTTCATTAACTGTTTTGGGTGTTTCTGTGACGTGAAATTTAGGCTTGATTGGATTGCGATCATACTTCCCTCCGGAGCATATTTCACAATTATTAATTATCTCATGTATCTTTGTTTTTAGTTGTGGATGATATACCTTATGTTTTATTCCCTCATAAGTTGGAATAATTCCTGCATGACCTACCTCGTCTTTATGGAAAAGCGATATTTGTTTCTTTAGTTCATTTTCGTTCTCGATGTCCTTAGCAAAATAGGTACATTTGACAAAAGTTATTCCATCAACACCACAATATGACTCTACTAAAATTTTTTGTAATTTATTGAATTCGTGATCACTAAGTTCTGAAAATATTGCGATTTTTCCTTTACCAATATGTCTTCGGACTATATTGAAAACATTAGTAGCCTCAATATCATGCAAGTCGATAAAAAGTCGTTTCTTATTAAAAGTTATTTTCATTTCAGTTTCTTTAGTTTCTGTTAAAATTATTTGATATTTAAATGGATTTACAACTGTATCAAGAATAGGGATGTGATCGTTAAAATCTTCTGCTTGTGAATGTATTGTTTCACCGTCATCTGACTGATTTTCTCCTTGAGAAAGATCCGGATGAACCACTAAAGATTGTTCCTGGTTCTGTAAAACATTAATATTTTTGATTCCAAAAATATCGTTTGAAGTGAATCCCAAATTTTCGGAATCACATAAGTTTATTTCACCGTTTTCACAATTAATTCGACTGAGGAAGTCGGCTATTTTATTTTCTCTCCCTGGAATATAATCAATTTTCGCATCGTATTCTCCTAACTGCACTAACCATCGTTGCAATCGGGGATTAATATCTTTACCCGAATATTTTGCCTGTAACCACTTTAGTGGCTGATGATCTGTTTGCAGATCAAATTCCCTTCCAAAAATATAAGGTTTATAATATTTTACCCCCCATACTATCGCTAATAATTCTTTTTCGATAGCGGAGTAGTTTTTTTCATGATTGTTTAATGTTCGCGATGCAAATGAAATCGGATGACCTTCCTGGGTTAAAACTGCACCAATTGAGTAGTTACTTGCGTCTGTTATTATCTTAAAGCGTTTTTTAAAATCGGGGTACCTCAGAATAGGAGGATTTGTTCAGATTTCTTTTAATTTTTCGAAAGCTACAATATAATTGGATCTCTTACGTTAACTTTTGTATTTTTCTTTAAATATTTTATCATAGGGAAAGCTATTTTAGAATAGTCTTTTATGAATTTTCGAAAAAATCCAGTAATTCCCAAAAACGACTTTATCTGTTTTTGCGTCGTCGGAAGTTTTAATTTTTGAATAGTTTCAACTTTCTTGGGATTTGGTTTTATACCCTCAGAAGTAAGGATATGACCCAAAAATTCTGTTTCCTTCCTCAAAAAACTACATTTATTAATTTGAATTTTAAGTCCTGCTTCTTTTAGCTTTTCAAATATTAGTTTCATATTTGTTATATGTTCAGTTAATGAAGTGCTAAATATTAATATGTCGTCCAAATACACGACACATATTTTATTTATATATTGGCGGAGAACAAAATTCATAAGTCGTTGAAAAGTCGCTGGAGCATTTTTTAGTCCAAACGGCATCCTTATGAATTCATAGTGCCCAAAAGGTGTGGAAAATGCGGTTTTTTGTATATCATTTTCATGCATTAATATTTGGTGAAAACCTTTTGCAAGGTCTATAGAAGAAAAATATTGAGCTTTTCCTAACTTGTCCAAAATTCCATCGATATTTGGAATTGGAAATTTATCGCTTATAGTATTTTCATTTAGTCTTCTGTAATCTATGACAATTCGCCATTTTTGAATTCCCGAACTGTCAATCTTCTTAGGCACCACCCATAAAGGACTATTGTAGTGTGAATTACTTTCTCTAATTATGTTTTGTGCTAACATTTCTTTTATCTGTTTCTGAATCTCCACTTCATGAGTTTGGGGGTATCTATAAATTTTTGAATATATTGGTCGGTCAGTATTCATTTTTATTTCGTGTTTAATTTCGTGAGTGGCAGAGAGCTTATCCCCCTCTTTATAAAATAATTCATGGTAACTGCTTAACAATTTTACGAGAGGTTGATATTCTTCCGCATTCAAGTGTGCCAGATTTAAATTTTTTAGATCGCTATATTCAAGTGAACAGATTTCTTGGCTATTGTAAGGGTTATAGTATCCAAATGGTATGTTGTTGCCTAGTATGGTAATAAATCTATTCTCAACATCGATCTTAGCTTTAAGAGCGATGAGAAAATTTTGACCAATTATGGCTGAATAATTTTGACTATTGAAATCAATAACCTTCCATGAGAAGGTACCTGAGACCTTGAATTCTCTAGGTATGGGTGTAACAATTTTTTCTGTCACTTGATTCATTCCGTTTATAGTTTTGTACCAAAGTGGTCTATTAAGTTTTTGAATGGGAAATGAGTTACCGAGGGAATTTGGCTTAATAATACTTGTTTCCGACCCAGTGTCTATGAGACATTTAATTTTATGGCCACTTATTGTTACAACTATTATGGGTGTTCAAATATAATTGAACATAATTTTATATTTTTTATTTTCTTAGAAGTGTCATTGTTAAAAATCAAGAAAACATTCTTTGAGATAACAATTGATATTTTTAAAGAAATACTTATCATTAAAGATATAATAAAAACTAAAACTATCACTTGTGTGATAAGATTTTATTGTTACTACTTGTGGGTTCATCTCTAAATAACCCCACAGAGTGATAAGCAATGAATACATGCGTAGCATTAGGCACGCATGTGTTCTCTTTAGATTTAAGATTTAAATTGTTAGTTCTTAAGATTAAATATTGTAAATAAAATTTAGTACTTTACAACTACTCAAATTATAAAGACTTTTTTTTAAAGAGTTCTTTACATTGGTCCTTCGAAGAAAAAAAAAAACTAGCAATAGTAAAAATATTCCTTCGAGAAACAAAAAACATACAAAACAAATTCAAAACAAAAATCTAAAAAAAAAAAAAAAAAAAAAATAAAAAATTTTAACAAAACACTGTAATAAAAGATGGCAGGAAGAGTTTTGTTATATAAAGCTCAACACCAAATCGACTCTGAGATCAGATCGATTTTGGAAAAAGTTAAAAACAAATCGGTCAGAAGAGCAGCGGTTGAAGAAACCAGAAAAAGCTTGACCAAAAAATTGGACGAATTTGAGGAAAATCATCAAAAATTGCTGAAACATGGAGCAAACGATGATCAATATTTCCGAGAAAAGGTGTATGAGAACATAATGTCCAAAGCAGATTCAGCACTAAGGGAACTACAAAAAATAATTGACGATCCTGAAGTGGAGGTTGTGGATGACAACAACAAAAAAAAGTTTGCGAAGATGCAAGAACAACATCAACAAATTCAACAACAACAAATGGAAAAAATTCAACAACAACAACAAATGGAAAAAATTCAACAACAACAACAAATGGAAAAACTTCAACAACAGATGCAGCAAATACTAGGGATGTTGGAGGCGAAAAACGTCAACGAAACGGAAGAGAAGAAAACTCAAGAAATGCCGGATGCCAAACTAAAGGTATTATTAAGGCAATTCAGAAGAAAAATATTTCAACTGATTGAATCTCTTGAGGAAGAAGAATGCAATGAGAAGTCCTTTGCATTAGAGAAGAAAATATCAGCTTGGGAAGAACAAATGAAAGAAATAAGGCAGATATACTCGGAGTTGTCGATCAACTACCTGATGGGCAATGAAATCGAAGAAGAATTCGAAGACTTAGAAGGTCGGTATAAAATAAAAAATAAAGAAATAATTGACAAAATAACCAGATGCAGTGAAAAACCGAAGCATATAGCGTTAAAAAGCATTGAAATACCATGCTTCGGAGGAAAGGTGGAGGAATGGAATTCATTTCATGATTTGTTTATGAAACTAATTCATGAAAATCACAAACTGTCAGAAGTGGAAAAATTATACTATCTTAAAACTAATTTAAAGCATGAAGCTCTTAAGCTAATACAGCATTTACCAATTACTGAGAGTAACTACAGTGCAGCATGGGAAATATTAAAAAGCAGATTTGGAAATAAAAGAATTTTATTCACAAAACTAGTGGATAAGATTTTAGACCAGCCAAATGTTAACAGTTCATCAGCAGAAAGTCTAAAGAACCTTTTAGACACTACAAATGAAGGCATACAGTCGCTAAAAGCCATGGGGATTAAGTTAGAAGATGCCAATCCCTTTATTGCCAGAATAATAATTCGTAAACTGGATAAAGATGGTTTAATTCTATATGAACAAAACACAAAAAAATCCAAAGAAATTCAACAGCTAAATGACGTGATGGAGTTTATAGAGCAACACTACCAGGCGCTAGAAGCTTCAACCACAAAGAAGAGCAGTAACTACAAACAATATCATGGAAAATCAACAACTTATTTTACAGAAAAGAGCAATTGTTTATTCTGCCAAAAACCAGGACACAACACCACTATATGCAAACAACTATTGGCGTTACCAGTTAATAAAAGACATGAGTGGGTCAGAAGTAATGAGTTTTGCTTCAACTGTCTCAAACATAAAAAAGACAAAAAATGCAAGAGTGAAAACAGATGCCAAAAATGTGGAAAATTTCATCACACGATAATTCATTTTAAAAAAACAACAGAGAAGGCATCAATGAATACAAACGCATTAAGCAGTGTATTGCTTGCTACGGCACAAGTAAAAGTAAAGTCTCTTCATAACGAATTCGTGACACTAAGAGCTTTAATAGATCAAGGTTCTCAAATAACTACAATAAGTGAAGAAGCTGTTCAAATGTTACAATTGCCCAGAATTAAAACGGATGTCAAACTTCATGGACTAGGACACACGGTAGTAGGAGTAGCTAAAGGCAAAGTAAATATAGAAATACATCCCAGATTTATAAGTAAGGAAAAGATAAAAACAGAAGCGTTAATTTTACCAACATTGGCATCCACCCAGCCCGAGATATCATTTAAATATGATGTTGAGAAATGGAAGAATTTCACGCTGGCAGATCCCAATTTTAACAAATCTGAAAGAATCGACATGGTCATTGGAGCGGATTTGTATTCCCAAATATTAGAAGATGGAGTATTTCGAAAAGAAAAAATCGTAGGACAGAGCACAAAATTTGGATGGATCCTCTCTGGAGTAATAAAAGTGAAAAAAGTAAACAACAAAAGAAAATCCGTAGCAACAACCAGCATTGAGAGGTTTTGGGAGATCGAGGATATTCAAAACGAGGAAGTTTTAAGCGAAAACGATCAGTGCCTACAACTTTATGCAGATACAACACAAAGAGGAGATGACGGTAGATTTATTGTCAGACTACCATTTATCGAAAAAGTCGAACTTGGCGAATCGTATAAAAGAGCAATGGCTCGACTAATAAGTCTCGAGAAAAAGCTGAAGTCAAATCCATCGTTGAAGGCAGAATACTCCAAAATAATAAGTGAATTGTTGGAAACTGGCCATATGAAAAAGGTAGATACTTGTAAAGAAGGAAAGTACTACATGCCACATCAAGCAGTAATAAGGGAAAGCAGTCTGACCACAAAAGTTAGAGTTGTGTTCGATGCATCCTCAAAGACATCAAATGGTAATAGTTTAAATGACGTGCTAAATGTTGGTCCAAAGCTACAAAAAGATATATTCGATATTATTACAAGATGGAGGTCCTGGAGGTATGTTATATCTGCAGATGTAGAGAAAATGTTTCGTCAGATAAATATAAACGAACTTGATCAAGAATACCAGTATGTTCTATGGAGATATCATCCAAGTGAAGCAATCGGGGAGTATAAGTTAACAACGGTTACGTACGGGACAGCATCAGCGCCATTCTTGGCAATACGAACATTGATGGAAATTGCAAATCACTGCAAAAATAAAGATATTGAAAAAATAATAAAAGAAGATTTCTATATGGACGATTTGCTGACGGGAGCAGACACTTTACAGCAATGTAAAGACATACGAGAAGAAATTTCCAAACACTTAGGAAAATTTGGATTTCACTTACGAAAATGGATTTCAAATCATGAAAAAATTGTGCAGCACTACAACGGAGAAAAAAATAATGAAATTCTTAGTATTCAAGAAGATGAATGCTTAAAAACTTTAGGATTACAATGGAATCCTACAATGGATTGTTTCTCTTTCAGTATGCAGCTAGAAGAGGAGGCAGTAGTAACCAAGCGTGTTGCTTTATCACGTTTGGCCAAAATATTTGATCCCATAGGATGGTTAACACCAGTGACGGTAAAAGCAAAACTTTTTATACAACACTTGTGGAAGCAGCAAACTGATTGGGACGAACCATTGGATGAGATTTTAACGAAAGAATGGATAACATTTGCAAAGAATTTATCATCATTAACTGAATTAAAAACAAGTAAGAGTGGTATATTCGGCTTTGCCGAATCTTGGATACCCTTCACCAATGGTGTTCCAAAAGTACTTAATGTAATTCGTAGCAATATTTGGTTATACTAGTATTATATGCAAAGAGTCTTTAAAATTAAGAGTCGGAAAACGAAAACCTTTTCGGTGGCGTCATCATCTAGAATAGTTATGCACCCAAAGGTTAGGTTGGGCAGGTGGCTGATGTCTAGGGAAGCTTCACTTGGGTTCTAAAGTGGTCCCTTTGTGAAAGATAATGATTACTAGACTACAAGTAGAGAATGCATATTTAACCCAGCCAGTAGCTTCGAAATAAAATAGACACATATTTTACGAACATTTAATAAAGTTCGATAGACCAGATAAACCATGCAGAAAAGATGCTTCAAAATGTAGATGCCCTTAGATTTGCAATAGCTTGATTAGTTATGTAAAACTCTGAAGTTAGCGGACTGATTTAGGTCAAAGCTTTAACAATGATTGTCAATGTATACAAGCCTTAAAATTAAAGGGTATACACTCTTAGTTTTAGATACATACGTGAAATATATAGCTTTTGAATGGATGGTTATCAGCTTTGTCGGAAAAGTTTACTTATTAATTTGAAGTTAGTTAATTAATTAAAATGAACACTTCATCAATAATATTTGGGATGTATAGTTCTTTCGATCTGTCCGATGGATGTTTGGAAAGTTTTGCTCTAGTTCTTTGTGCAATTTTAATGTGATTTAATTTATCAGCATTAAATCGATTCCCGGTCGGGTTTATATGGGAGATTTCACTAAATGTGAATAGAGCTCGCCCATTTTCAATATCGAACTTTTCAAAAAATCAGAAATACTTTTGTCAAATGTTGTCCCTCTAGAAAGTTTATTTTAGGCGCTATTGTCCTGAATATCAATATTGTACAACGTCTTTATACTAAATGTCATCATCGTATCTATTATAATTTGTCATTTATTAGCTACTAAGAGATTGCCTTAGGCGAAGTTTTACGGGATCAATTGTCAAACGTGAACGGATTTCTCCCAATTGCAATTAAAAAATTTAAATTTTTGTTGATATGTGAGATACTTACATACATATGTAGGTTTTGAACGGATATCATGTAATTAGCTGCATTTTTGTACTTCCTAAGAGAATTACCTATAATTTGATATATAATACATTCTCAAATGTTATCATAATGTTCAAAAGTCAGACACAAAATTAAGATAAATGCAGTGTGTCTGTCTGCTAAAACCAGATTTGTGGAGCTCCTGAATTGTCCCACCCTGAATTTCAACATTGTCGATCAAAACATTATCGCTTAAACGCTAAATTATATCTACCACAAATTACAGAATGCATCAGGATTTAGATAATCCCCTGCGAAGGACGCTATTAAACTTCATCAAAATAAACATCTGAGATATGGACAAAACAGGAGCTCCAAAAACTTGACTACAACAGAAAAAAGGACAGACAGGTAGACGGACGGACATATAGACGGACGGACAAACAAACAGACGGACGGACGGGCAAACAAACAGACGGACGGACGGAGGTCGCGAAATCGATTCTTGTGCCGATTCTGTGTTGATCGGTACAATTTGAATGGTATTCATAATCAGATTTGTGGAGTATATATATCAGATTTTAGAAAATCCTCCCATAAAGAACGATGTCAAATTTCATCACAATCGGTCCATAAACACCTGAGATATCGCTGAAACAATACTTACAAAATGTAAACAAAATTTCTTAGACACTTACTTTGGGCAATTTGCTGTACATCAAATGTAGTGTTATGGCGATATCTCAAAAATAAAATTTAATAACGTGCTTGGTGGGGGAATTTCCTAAAATCTGATATAAAATTTATGTAGGTCCGTACTAAAGGAGGATAGTTTTTCCTATTTCTGCATTTAATTTTTTCAACAAACATTCTCTAATGTGTTCTTTGGGCAATTTGCGATACATCAAATTCAGTGTTTTGGCGATATCTCAGTTGTTTATGGACCGATTTTGATGAAATTTTAGAGTGCTTTGGGAAAATATTTCCTACAATCTGATATATAACATATTATCACATGTACACCAGGAGTATCTTTTTTCTCTTGTTATTTAAAAGTGTGTTTCAATCAAAAATTTTCAAATTTTCGTCTAATTTTTGGTATTTTTTCGATATTTTCGGTGTTTATAAACCGATTTTAATGAAATTTAATAGCGTTCATTGCGGGAGAATTTCCTATTCTGAGTCGATCGGTATAATTTTTATGGGGTCTACGATCACTAATAAAAAAATTACAAACGGAATCACAAACTTATAATACCCTTTCACCTATTGGTGAAGGGTATAATAAGCAGATGGATACAGCAAACAAATAAAGTATCAGTAGAACTTCACGGGTTTGCGGACGCATCAGAGAAAGCCTATGCCGCAGTGGTCTATGCAAAAATAAATTCTACTGTAACAATAATAGCTGCAAAAAGTAAGGTCAACCCAATTAAAAATAGAAAGACGCTTCCGAAATTAGAGCTAAGTGCTGCTCAGTTACTTGCAAAACTAATTTTCAAGATAAAGGGAAGTCTTAGTTCAAATGCAACAATATATGCTTGGAGTGACTCCATGATTACGCTAGCTTGGATAAAAAACTGTAAAAATAAGGACAAATTTATAAGATCGAGAGTATCAGACATACTTTCATTTATTCCAGAAGCACACTGGGAATATGTGAGGTCAAAGGACAATCCGGCAGATGTAGCATCAAGAGGGATAACACCAGAAAAATTAGTTGCGGAAAAAATCTGGTGGGAAGGTCCCGAATGGATAAAAAAGGAAAAACAGCAGTGGCCGTTAGAGAAACCGGTAGAAGTACTTATAGCAGCCACGAATGTTTCAAAACAAGAAAATTATTTATACAATATCATAAATAAATTTTCTTCCTTCACCAAAGCTATACGCGTTTTGGCTTACTCTTTACGCTTTGTGAAAATGCTGAAGGGAAAAAGGAACTTTCCTCATTATTTAACCAAAGAGGAACTGGAAGAATCTGAGATTTTAATAGTAAAACTTCATCAAGAGCATGAATGGCCTACGGTAATGCAGCAGTTAAAAATTAATAAAATGGTAGATCATAGAAGTAAGCTAGCAACGTTACACCCACAGTTGGATTTAAATGGAGTAATAAGAGTAGGAGGAAGACTCGAATTTACAAATTTACCTTACAACAGCAAGCATCCTATGATTATACAAAAATCAGATTTAGCCGATATGATTATACAATATGTACATGCATATACAATGCACGGAGGAAATCGTTTGATGGAGAGTACTATTCGGAAAAAATTTTGGATTTTAGGAGCAAAAAATAGCATAAAAAAGTGTATAAGGAGCTGTGCAAAATGCATAAGATACAGACATGACACGAAAAGTCAAATTATGGGAGTGCTACCTCACTATAGAGTAAATATAAATCCACCGTTTACTCATTGCGGAATCGATTATGCAGGCCCATTGCAAATAAAATGCTCAAACGGGAGAGGACAAAAATCAATGAAAGTGTATGTCGCCATTTTTGTATGCATGACAACGAAAGCAGTTCATTTGGAAGCGGTTAGCAGTCTTACTACAGAGGCGTTTCTTGCAGCACTTAGAAGATTTTTTGGAAGAAGAGGCAAATCCAGTGATATATACTCAGATAATGGTACAAATTTTGTGGGAGCAGCAAGACAGCTTGAAAAAGATTTTATTGAAGCTGTTAAAAATAATTCAAAGTTAGCACCTATCTTGGAAAACGACGAAATTAAATGGCATTTCATTCCCCCGGCAAGTCCACACATGGGTGGAATATGGGAAGCCGCAGTAAAATCTATGAAGTTTCACTTAAAAAGAATAATAGGCGAACATAAGCTCACGTACGAAGAGCTAAGCACGCTACTGGCTCAGATCGAAGCGGTTTTAAATTCACGACCCGTTTATGAACTAGCTAGCAATCCAGATGATCTAGAAGTTTTAACACCAGGTCATTTTTTAATAGGACGAGCAATGATAGAGAGTCCAGCAAAATATGAAGAAACTACAATAAGCTGCTTGGATAGATGAAAGTTGCTGCAGAAAATGAAAAATCATTTTTGGAAGCAGTGGAAAAATAACTATCTAGGGACCTTGCAGCAAAGAGCAAAATGGAAAAAAACGTATCCGAACATTGAAAATGGGCAAATTGTAATAATAAAAAATGAAGAGTCTCATCCCGCTCGCTGGCCGTTAGGTAGAGTAACGGAGGTTCATCCAGGAAAAGACGGAATAGTCAGAGTAGCTACCATCAGAACGCAGAACGGCATAACAAAGAGGCCAACAAACAAGTTATGCCCATTAGAATATCAAAATGATGGAGTATATCAACAAATTAAGGATGCTGATACAACTACTGCTCAAGTCAATATGACAATAAAACAACCAAAAAAGAAGAAAATGTATTTACCAATAATATTATTGTTGAACTTGTTGTTTATAGTTAGTACACAAGCGTTAACAAAAGTGGAAACAATAAAAGAAAATTCAGTGATTTATTTGGATCCAATAAGTCACATAAACGTCGTATCGTCTTCTTGGAATATAATTATTTATTATGACATGAAAACGTATTTTGAAACCTTGGAAACAGCAGCCGACGTACTTAAGAGGTCTAGAGAAATATGTCCCAAAATCGACACTTTTAAAGAACAATGCTGGAGCGTATTAAATAACATGGAGTATAAAGTCAACAAAATAAAAACCACCAATGAGTTATTCAACATAGGTTCCAGAAAAAAGAGAGAGGCTCCGTTTAAGTTTATAGGGTCTTTGTATCATATTCTATTTGGAATGATGGATGAGGACGACCGACAGGCTCTAGAAGAGAACATGAAATCACTGTTGGAAAATCAAAATAATATAAAAGAATTATCCAAAAGGCAGACATCGGTGGTTGATTCTACGGTAAACCTACTTAAAAGAACAACAGAAGAAGTAAACACTCACTTTGAAGAAATAAAATCAAAGATCCAAAATATAAGTGATATTGTAAAAGAACGTCATTTTGAATATAGAGAATCCATACGGTTTTTTATGGTGACTAAACAGTTACAGGAAATCATAGAGGAGTGTGACAGTGTACAGAAGAAAGCCATAGATTTGTTGCTAGACATAAACAACGGAAAGATACATCCAGTATTAATAAGTCCACAACAACTACAAGCAGAAATTAACGCTATAAGATATAAAATTCCTGAAAGGTCTATGTTGCCAGGAAAACGAAGCGGTACAGAGCTGAAAGAGATATGGCATCTTTTAACTGGAACGGGCACATTTTTAGGAAACCAACTCATTATTGATTTGAAAATACCACTATTTAATCGTCAATCATCACAAATCTACAAAATAATTCCAGTTCCATTTATTAAAGATGAGATTGTATTAACGGCAAAAATTAAAGCTCCATATATTGTGTATAATTACGAAAAGGACGCCTTTCATTACTTAGCAGATGCAGTGCTGAATGAATGTAAACGAACTTTAAGCAAAGAAATTGTATGCGAAGAAAATATTCCATGGATAGATGCCGTGTCTAATGAATGTGAGTTATCACCTTTAAAACCACACACTGTTCTCAACTGTTCATATAACGAAGTGGATGCCGTTCCCTTTTGGATGGAGCTAAGCACCAGAGGCAATTGGCTGTTCAAGGTTTTTAAGAACGCATCAGCACATCTAAAATGTCAAAACGCTCAGCAAACAATCATGGACCTTCCTCGCCAAGGTATTCTAAGTTTAGACGAGGACTGTACCGCGAGAATTGAAGAGATTACGTTGGAGGCCATGCACAACGTTCAAGCAAGGGTTAATAATAAATTCCACGCCTTTCTAACAAGAGATGTCGAAACAGAGGAAATTCAAGCGATAAAACCATTGGGAAATGTTCTGTTAAATCACAGTCGAGTGATTTCACAACTAAGAGACCATATCGATGAGTTAAAAAAGTATAATATCGAACTGAGAGGCATTTCGTTTCATCATGTGACTGGGCATACATCTTTATTATTAGTAATAGTCATTATTATAATTCTTATTATTTTATTGATAAGACGTATGATTAAATTAAGACAAATAGATTTAATCACTTTCTCCCCCCCGCAGAATGTTCAAATATAATTGAACATAGTTTTATATTTTTTATTTTCTTAGAAGTGTCATTGTTAAAAATCAAGAAAACATTCTTTGAGATAACAATTGATATTTTTAAAGAAATACTTATCATTAAAGATATAATAAAAACTAAAACTATCACTTGTGTGATAAGATTTTATTGTTACTACTTGTGGGTTCATCTCTAAATAACCCCACAGAGTGATAAGCAATGAATACATGCGTAGCATTAGGCACGCATGTGTTCTCTTTAGATTTAAGATTTAAATTGTTAGTTCTTAAGATTAAATATTGTAAATAAAATTTAGTACTTTACAACTACTCAAATTATAAAGACTTTTTTTTTTAAAGAGTTCTTTACAATGGGTAATCTTGTAAACGAGGCGTTGTAGAAAAATTTACGTCTTCTTCTTTTAAATTTCCGATATCCATGGGTATAGTTTCATTTACGCTTTTGTATGTCTGTCTGCTATTATTTTCATTCAGGTTTCTATTTAAATTTCTATTACTAAAACTTCTACTACCATTATTATAATTGAAACTTACATTATTGTTAGAATTGTGGTTTCTGAAGTTTCCACTATTATTTATACTTTTACTGAAGAGACTATTATTGTTAATATTTTCATTCCTAAAATATCCACTGCTATTATTGTAAGTTCCTCTATCGTTAAAATTTCCATTATAAGATCTATTGTTATTAAAATTTCTTCTGCCGCTTTCGCTATTTTGTTTATAATTAGAGTTTTGCTTCCTATGGTTAAAAGCAATAGCTCTTGTGTCATCTAATAATTTCAGTCTTGTGTATTTTCGAATAATGTCGGTCAAAGTCTCGTGTTCTCCTATATGCGCCCTAATAGGTCCATCAATTTTCTCTAACAATATTTCGACAAGGTCCCTATCAACATTTTCCGGTTTGTAAATACCCGGTTTAAATGGGTCAGTCAAATATATATCATTTATTTCATATTTGCATTTTTCAAAGATTTTAAATAGTTCATCTAAATTTTTTATTCTTACCGTTCTGCAATAATTGAAGATTTCAGCGTATGTCTTATGGGTGTGAATTCTTGTAAAATTTTTTGTGTGATTTCCTCCCAGGAGGCACTGTCCGGTAATTCTCTAACCCTCTTTCCAGCGTTTCCAAGGACCTTTTCGTTGGTCACAATTCCTATGCAAAATTGGGCTAACGTTTGGTTGTTTCCACAGAGAGCCAGATTTGCCTCGACGGCATGTATGAAGGCTCTTGGGCTGTGCCTCTCATCTAGCGGTTTTAAGCGCCTGAACTGGTTGATGACGTCCTTGGCCATCATATTAAATCTGAACTCCTGTTGTAGTTCATAAGTTTGTAGTAATTGATGTTGCTGTAATTGTTGAAGTTGCTGTTGTTGTTGGAGTTGCTGTTGTTCCTGCTGTTGCATTTGCAGCTGTTGTTCTTGAAACTGTTGTTGCTGTTGCAGAATTTTTTGTTCTTGCATCTTGAGGGTCATTTCTAACTCGGCAATCCTATTTCTTGCCTCATCTGCCTCCTTCAGATTTCTGTTTGCATCAAACTTATTCATTTTAGTCTTTAATTTTGCACTTTTTTTTTCTTTTCCTATGCTCTTTGTTCTTAAAAAATAAATCTTTGTAAATTAATTTTAAACAAAGGTTTAATTTCTTTTTTATTTATAAAAAAATTCACAAAGTTTCTTTAATTTGAATGTTCAGCACAACAGTTTTAAAATTTCTTTTATTCTCCTTAAGAAAACTTTCCACTCTTTTCCCTAAGTCAAGTAATAATTTTTTTCCCAAAATATCTTTTTCTGCTTTTTTAGCTTAAATTATAAAGTTTCTCTTTTTTTTTTTTTGGGTTTTTAATTTTCTATTAATTTAATATATTTATTTCCTTTTATAATTTTGTATTAATTGTATTTATATTTAAATCTTGTTTATTGTAGATTTAGTTGCTAATTGTTGTTTCACTGCGGTCCGTAACAGAAATCACTTTTTTAATAGTTTTAATTAATTTCAGTTTTATTAATATCATAAGATTTTTAAAGTACAAGGTTTTAATTGTTTGTCCGTTTAGCTTATTCTTAGGAATAAGCTCCTTTCGACTGCGCCAGTTATGTTCAAATAATTGTTCTTTAGAACAAATTAAAAAAACAATATTTCAATTTTTATTTTTGGTTGTTCTCTTAGGAGAAACAACCTCTTTTATTTATGTGAATCTTAAGACTAACTTATACCAACAATTTGTATTTAAATTAAACTTAAAAAATACAAATTAAAAATATCAAATTAAAATAATTAAAGGTAAGCAGCGCAAAAATATTTGCTTACGCTGCTGTCTGGCAAAATGTGGGAACGAAAAACAAATGTGTAATTTAAACTATTAGAGTCCCTACACTTTACCAGCCAATACTATTAGTTTAGGGAATGGGTATGTAACTCACAGTTCAATGAATCGCTCCAAACTTTAAAATCAACAGTAGAGGAGGACAGAGTAAATATTAAAAATGCATTAACTAGTTTTAAGAATAGGCAGAGCGAAAGTGTTCAAAGACTTATATATACAGACCAAATGATTAAACTTAATTACCTTAAAGGAAAAATTGAACATATTCAGGATAATATTGCCTCTGCTAAGAATCACATTTTTCATCCAAGTATCCTAACATCTGAAGAAATAGATAAATTTGAAATAGATTTATTTAAATTAAAATCCATGAAAGCTGACATTCTAAACTACAAAGACGGAATTCTGATTATTGCTATAAAAATTCCAATCGACTACATTAAAACTGACCTAAAAATGATTACAGCATTACCAAATAAACATTATATGGAAATTAATGAGCCAAATAGCTATATTATAGAAATTGAACACTATGTATTTAACTATGAGGAGAATGTTTATCTCAAAAATTTAAAACATAGTAAACATTGCACCCTATTAAATAACTGTAATTTTAAATATAATAATGTCACCGACATTGAAATGTATGAAGACGATATGATTATAATAAAAAATGCTTACGACTTAGAGATTATACAGGACTGTGACGATCGAAAGTTAAGAATTAATAAAAACTATTTACTTTTCTTTAATGATTGTAAACTAAGAATTAACGGACAAGTTTTCAAAAATAATAGAATGGCTTTCCAGGACAGATATTTCTATCCAAACAATAACTTTTCACTTCTTAATATAACACCAATTAATTTTAAGCAAATAGAACTAAGAAATTTTGAGAACATTAAGCAAATCGAGGAGCTTGAGTTTCATAAAACAGTTTCATACGGTATAAGTATGACACTAGTAATTATAATCGTTGTAATGTTTATAGCCTTATATTGTCTTATCAAAAGAAATAATGTAAATGTAACTATTAAAGAAAATGCTCCCAATAGAAATACAATTGCTCCCAGCTCAATTGAGTTGGACGAAATAATAAAAAAATATAAACCATAATAAAAATAATAATAATTACAATTTAAATTTAAAATTAATTTTTTTATACAAAATGAACTGTAAAATACTAAATACTTAGAATTAAATATTGACAAAATAAAAATTTTATTATACATATTAGATTAGATATATTAGATTCACTATATGAAAACCCAGGAGTTTTTTAGACAAGGGGTGGAGGAGTTACATACCCATTCCCTAAACTAATAGTATTGGCTGGTAAAGTGTAGGGACTCTAATAGTTTAAATTACACATTTGTTTTTCGTTCCCACATTTTGCCAGACAGCAGCGTAAGCAAATATTTTTGCGCTGCTTACCTTTAATTATTTTAATTTGATATTTTTAATTTGTATTTTTTAAGTTTAATTTAAATACAAATTGTTGGTATAAGTTAGTCTTAAGATTCACATAAATAAAAGAGGTTGTTTCTCCTAAAAGAACAACCAAAAATAAAAATTGAAATATTGTTTTTTTAATTTGTTCTAAAGAACAATTATTTGAACATAACTGGCAAGATGATTTTTTGAATAGTATTTTTGGTTTATCCCTACACCAAATGAACAATACATGTAATGATTTTGGGAAACTACTTGATTTGGTTTTTATTAACGATGTTGACGATTACTCTAATGTACGCTCTGATCCAATATCGTTGCCAGAAGATCGATATCATCCTACTGTTTTGATTACTTTTTCCATTCAATCCGAAACTAAATTAAAAACATCTAAAGTCAACAAGACGTTTTGTTTCAAAAAAGCTGATTTTGACTCCTTAACTAATTTTATCAATAATACTTGTTGGAATGAAGTGTTAGATATTCCTATAAAAAATGTTGCCGATATTGACTTAATGGTTAAAGCTTTTTATAATAAAATATGTTCTGTTTTCGAAATTTGTGTTCCCAAACAACATGCTTACTCTCCTGCTGGTCCACCTTGGAATAAAAAACAATTATCACATCTTAAAAATTCTAAAAACAAATGCTATAAGAAATATTAAAAAACTGGATCTGCTGTTGACTATGCAAGGTATTCTGTGAGTCATTCAGAATATAACTTTCTCAATCATTCTTTATATAAAAATTATTTAATTAAAATGAAAAGAAATTTTATCCGGGATCCTAAATCTTTTTACTCCTTCGTTAATTCCAAAAGAAAATCGAGTGGTTACCCATCAGTAATGAAATTTAATAATGAGGAATCTATTAATTCTGATGTTATAAGTGACATGTTTGCTGACTTTTTTTCAAGTACTTTCTCCGAAGCTGCATATGATGGTAAAACTCACTACCCATATGAGATCGCATCGAACCCATCTATATCTTTTCCTACTCTCGATAGCGAGTCTATATTAATGAACCTGAAAAAGTTAAAGACATCATTTACTCATGGTCCTGATGGCATCCCAAGTGGTATTTTAAATCGATGTGCTGATTCTTTCTCTATACCGTTAACCATTTTATTTAATATTTCATTAAAATTTGGTTATTTCCCCGCATTTTGGAAGGAATCATATATTATTCCTTTGTATAAATCCGGTAATAAATCCGATATTACCAATTATAGAGGAATTGATAAATTAAGTGCGATCCCAAAATTGTTCGAAAAACTAATTGCTGATTTCCTATGTCATCAAACTTCATCCTTATTGTCATCATACCAACACGGTTTTAGAAAAGGCTGCTCAACTTCAACTAATATTCTTCATTTTACAACATTAATAAATTCTAGATTTGAACAAAAGAAGCAAACTGATGTCGTGTATACTGATTTTAGCAAGGCATTCGATAAAGTGAATCATCATCTACTTTTAACCAAACTGGATATGTTAGGAGTTACACGCAACAGCTTACATTGGATAAAATCTTATCTTATGGGTAGGAAGCAAAAAGTTCGCTTCAACAACAGTACATCTAAACAAATATCTGTTTTATCTGGTGTTCCACAAGGTAGCCAGCCACCTTGGTCCACTGTTATTTACGTTTTTTATAAATGATCTATCTAACGTAATCAAATTTTGCAATGTATTAATGTACGCCGATGACGTAAAGATATTTTTTTCTTTCAACAACTATGCTGATCACGTTTATCTTCAGGAAGACCTTAATAACTTCTTTCGCTGGTGTGAGCATAATATGATGGAACTAAACCTTACAAAATTTAAATGCATGCGGTTATAGAATTAACGGTGTAGCGGCTAACTATCTTCTGGATGTTGTTGATTCTTTTCTTGATCTTGGAATTTTGCTTGATCCTAAATTAGATTTCATATCACATACCACCTTAACTGTAAACAAAGCTAGATGGGTCCTCGCTTTTATAAAGAGGTGGTCAAAGGAATTTTCAGATCCATATGTAACAAAACAACTTTATGTTTCGCTAGTCAGGCCTATTTTCGAATACGGATAAATAATATGGGATCCTTATTATGAGATTCACAATGATAGGATAAAGTCGGTGCAAAAACAATTTTTGTTATTTTGCTTACGCGGTCTTCCGTGGCGTCACTCATTTTATCTCCCACCATATAAAAGTAGATTAGCCTTAATTAAGTTACCTACTCTCAAAAGTCGACGAACTATGTTAAATGTCTCTTTTATGTTAAATCTTTTAAATGGTAACATTAATTGTGAATTTTTGTTAAAATCTGTCAATTTAAATGTTCCGTGCCGTAACTCTCGGTTTTATAGGCCTTTGCTTATTAAATTCTGTGGAACCAATTATGCTGACGCCGATCCACTTGTTAGATTATGTAGGCAATATAATAATCTATATCAGTTTGTTGATTTTTGCTTCAACATAAATGTTGTTAAATGTAAAATTATTGCTTTCCTTAACTTATAACTGTTTCTTACCTCAATAGGAATAAAATTTGTAATTGTGAAAATCAAAATCGACTTGTAAATAGTCTTTAAGAAAATATTATTATTCATAGACTAAATAAATAAAAAAAAAAATAAAATAAATAAAAACTATTGGTTCTGAGTACCTCAGAGTATGATTGGTTATTATTATGTTGATCAGTTCTATAAAAACTGCTACTGTTAGGATTTAATTGGGGAAAATCATTAGAATTTACTGGGGTATAGCTGCTTTGGGGGTTGTTATTATTAGGTAAGTTTTGTCGCTTGGCAATTAAGTTTTGATAGATTTGACAACCTTTGTAATTGGCAGTGTGATCTTTTAAACAGTTAATACAACGTGCAGGTGCATTTTGATCTTTAGTACACTCTGAAGTTGGGTGGTTAAGACCACATTTCACACAATTAAAAGGTCTATTACAATAAGATCTAGTGTGACCGAAAAGCTGACAGCGGTGACATTGTACAAGATCATTTCGCTTTCTAGGAGCTTCAACAGTAATAATAGCATTATTAATTTGCTTAAGATTGTATATATCTTTGTTGTTTGATTGGGGATCAAGGTCAACAAAAAACATAGGCAGTGGTGCTTTAGTAACTCTACTTCGTACATTTATTACACATCAATTCAGCCTTACTGTCTTCAACAGGAGTTGAAAAATTAAGTCCTTTGATAACGACCCTATATGACCGATCTTCCAAATATTTAACTAAAGTTCTATAAGAATCTATTTTACTTATCATTTCTTATTTGATTATTTTTCATCGACTTATAATTAAAATGTTCTTTTGGTATAACTATGCCTACATTACAAATCATTTTATTTACATCAACTACGTCTGGTATGTAGATTGGCGGTGGTTTAGGTGTTGTTGGTTCAATATTATTATTATCATCATCGTCGTCATCGTTTTGAGGAATAGCTAGTGGTTGCTAGTGGTTGGAATGTCATCACTTACCAAAGCAGTGCGCTTGCTTCTGTGACTTTTTGGTGATTCAGTAAGGTCTCGTTTTCTTTTCTTATTTGTTGTTTGCTGCCAATTCAAATAACTAGTTTCGCTAGTCGCATCAGCATCATCATCAGCATCCATGATGTTGTTTTTGTTTTAAAGCAGCGTTACGCAAACATTTATTTGCCTATAGATAGCGATAGGAAAAGAAATTCTGCTTGCGCAGCCCATTCTCTTGTTGAAACATGTATACTGTAAACAAGAAATTGTTTCTCTCGCTCTTTTTGAGTTTTTTCACACAAATTATGATTAGCAGGAATGGATAACGTATTTACATATATTGTTTGTTAATGCATTTGCTAGTTAGTCTGTCAGTTCGGTAATTTTAAAATAAATAAAAACAAAAAAATTAATGTTGTATGTCGTTTATAGAATAGTAAACTATGTAATGATCTTTAGCAAAGTTGTTTTGTAAAGCAAAGTTGTAAACTATACATTTTATTATGTAATGATTTGTAATAATAACCGTAAGGTACCGTTACCTTACGGTTATTGTAAAAACTTGTTTGGGAAATGCAGAAGAATACAAGTTGAGCCCTATTTGTTCTGATGGAGCCTAAGTAATGAGTCGTGAAAACAAAGGTCTTTTAAGTCTTTTAACAGAAAGTGGAATTGTTAAAAAAAGGCAGATAACCTCATTGCATCTTATCTTATTTCAAGAAATTATTTTTTAATTTAGAAGTATTTTTAAGGTAGTTGTTTACTACCTCATCTATGTCAATATGCCCCCGGTATTCCTTAATCCTTAATAGGTCAGCAACATGCTGGTCAGATAATCGGTTTCGCATTTTACTTAAAATTATTTTAAGGCTAGAAATTTTATCAATATTTTTTAAAATACCACTACAGATAAAACACATTTAGCACATTTACCGTTACCGATATTTAAAAAAAATACGGTTACGTTTACTGATAAATAACCATTACCGACATTTTATTTTTAAAGGCAATCCCTAATGTCCCAAAATTAGTAGTAGTAGTAGTAGTAATTTATTGAGACTTCATTTTTTCATTATACAAGATTACCCCATACATAAAGTTATTTAAAAACTTAAAATTATATCGTATTATTTTAATTACATAAATATTAAAATGATAATGCAACTGGCTTACACAATAAGTAGGAAATAAAGAATATAATAGTGAAAAGTTGACAATGAAATATATAGTACTTGCTCTCGGTATTCATGTTTCGTAACTAGTAGAGTCATATCTACTATAAATAAACTTAAAACTAAGAAAAACTTAAAAACTAAAACTTAAAAACAAATACAAACAAAAAAACAAAGATTAATGTCCCAAAATTATTTGATGAGGAAACCAAATAAATAAATTATTGCAAAATTTCATGGCATATAAAAAGAAAGACTGTATAGACTTTTCCAACTCTGTTCAGGTAAATGACGTTGTTTTGCTGCTTCCAATACATAGCAAATTTGTTTATGTAGTTGTGCGTAACACTGGTTTAAACCGATTATTTAAAAATCGAGTACTTTTAACTAATGTTGAGTGTATATACATCACTATAATGTTTTTTGAAAATTGCATTGACCGATGTCTATTTTTGTTGAAAACACGATTTTTTTTGTTAAAAATTAGAATTTTTATTATCAATTTTTTTGTTGATTTTAAGGTTGATTTTAGTATGAAGTATGTAAAATAGAGTATGAAATGTCATTGAAATTAGGTTTTATAAATTT
The DNA here is from genome assembly GCA_933228675.1 of Stomorhina lunata. Lineage (NCBI taxonomy): Eukaryota > Metazoa > Arthropoda > Insecta > Diptera > Rhiniidae > Stomorhina > Stomorhina lunata. Next base: position 78,207,557 of record OW121740.1, on the reverse strand, counting down.
CCCTCCCCGAAACCTTTTATATGATAAAAAATAGCAAATCATAAAAAATATGATAACGAAATTTTGTAAAAATATTATTTTTTATTAGAAAAGTCTGAAAACTTAAATATTTTCATTAAAAGTTTCCACAAAATATTATTTATCAAAACAGTAAAATAATTAACATAGTTTCAAATTATGTAGATAGCTACTTTATATTATTTGATGTTAACAAAAGATTAACATCGGTTTGCTAAGCTAACAATCGTTTTTGGATAATACTTTAAGGAATTTTGCTTAACTTTAGTTTACTTTAGTTTTTGCATAAGAACGTATGAGTTTATTTCAAATATGTATTTTAATGTGTGTTTAAGATATTAATTATTTATTAACAGTATTATTTATTAACAATTTTTTGTGTTAATATTAAGTTTAAGTTTTAATTTATTTTTAGGCTTTATGTTTTAGAAATAATTCTAATAATTTTATCTTTATTCAAACTATATTATTTATATAAGCAATTAGAACATGTTTTAACTTTTGTAAGCAAGTAAGTAACTTTTGTGTTTGTTGTTGTATCACTTGTTTTTCAAGTTTTATGTATGTTTTTGTGTTTCTAATTTTATTTATTAATTTATTTGGTTGAATAGTTTGACACTTTCCTTTTGGTCACTTTCTTCATGGGCGAAGTTGGCTGCAGTTCCGTGGCAACAGTGATGAGACTTTTGTTCACCGCGTGAACATTCTCCCCGCCATGAAAGACCTGTAATTAAAATAAGAACATTAATGTAGATTATTTTCTATTGGGTAGCATGTTATATATAGAAATTAGCAAAAGTAAGATACTTAGGGTGCACAAGGGTAAGCCAGGATCTCTAAGTTTCCAGTATAGGAATAGCACAAATTGCTTTGTGATGTCAATTGAAGCTACTAGCCAATTTCTATATAAAATAAAATATATAATGTTTATATAGAGTGTATAAATAGGTTAACATGTGTTAGGTTAATATTAGTTACAGGTTAGTGTAAAATGGGTTAGTGGATAAAGTAGATTTAGGGTAAGTATTACGATACGACTAGTAGTGTTAGACTAACTGGAGGGTAAAACGATGACACTCGCTATAGGGTAAGTCCGTTTGATGTCTGAAACTTCACATCTCTGACTTGTCCGTCAGAACTTGAATCACACGACCTAGTGACCATTCGGTAGGTAGTAAATTTTCTTGGGTTATGACAACAATATCATCTACTTTAATTCTAGGTTCTGAGTATTTCCACTTATTTTTCGTTTGCAACTCTTTTCAGTTTTTTTTTTTTTATTTTAGAAACAGCACTCAGGGGATAACCCCTACTTATGCAATGCATTGTGTTGGAACTAGGAAAATAGGTTATGGGAGGGGGGATAGGTGGAGTAGTGTTTGTGGACATTTGATTTGAACTTTCCTATATTGCAACTGACTGGGAAAACTTCTGCGGGAAGTAAATTCCACATACGAACTGTACGGCTAAAGAACGAATTTTCTCTGTAGTGTGTTGTTCTGTCTACTGGCCAATCTACTACGAAGGGATGAGCTCTAACAGATAGACGTGTATTGCGTAAGAAAGTTCGAGTATCGGGAACAAGTTCCCTAATTTCGTTAGAACACATTTCAAAGTAGTAACGATAGAGCAGTGTGACACAACCCACATTGCGACGGTGCTCCAGTGAATCAATAGAGTTGGATACCCTACTGCCACCGATGAGCACTTTCGCTCTCTCTTGCACTCGGTCGAGAAGCTCCAAAATAGACTTTGAAGCACCGGCCCATACATGAGAGTTGTATTCCATTTTCGGTCGGATATAGGTGGTGTAAATAGAACGGAGATCAGTTGAAGTGAAATATCTCTTACACCGTTTTAGAAAACCGAGGCACTTGAATGCTTCTTTCGACACTTGAAAAATGTGATTTGTCCAACGGACATCACATTGGATTCTCATGCCCAGAACATCAAGAGCATCTGATTCCTCTATATTTACACCGCCTATTAATACAGATGAAGTAACATTATTTGCCGTGCGTTTATGCGTAAGCATACAACATTGAGTTTTCCGCGCATTAAAATCAACTCTATTCGCACGACCCCATTCTAAAACTGTTTCTAGATCGCGGTTTAATGATTTATTCATGTTTTGTCTCATAGCGCCAACCTCTAAAAGGCGTGGTCTATGATTGAATGAATATGAATGACAAATGTTACTATCATCTGCAAAAGAGTAGATAGGATTGGAAGTTTGACGTAGAAGGTCATTTATAAAGATAAGAAATAGTGTAGGAGAAAGAACAGAGCCTTGCGGTACCCCTGAATTAATCTTGAACTCGTTTGATGAGATCCCATCTATAACGACTCGTATAGTGCGATCTCTGAGGAATCTCGATATAAATCGAGAAAAGTTATTACCGACACCAAAAGCAATAAGTTTTAATAGAAGTGCACCGTGCCAAACTCTATCAAACGCCTTGGAAATATCCAGAGCCACAACTTTAATTTCGCCAAAACGGTGTATTGATTGACACCATTTTTCCGATAGGAAGGCTAGCAGTTCTCTCGTAGAGCGTCCATAGAGAAATCCATACTGGCGGTCGCTTAGTAGGTTGTTAGATTCTAGATATTTAACAAGATGGTGGTTCACCATACTCTCCATAACTTTGGAGAGTGCAGAACAAATTGCTATTGGACGGTAATTTTCAGGTTGTTAGCCTCACCCTTTTTGGGGATTGGCATAACATTAGCAACCTTCCAGCATCGAGGGAATTTACCGGCATGGTACAAGGTGCTGAAGAGGTTAGCTAATGGACGCGCAAGCGTCGAACAGCACTGCTTCAAGACCAGCGCTGGAATACCATCCTGCCCTGGAGACTTGTTTGTGTTGAGATCCGCTAAAACCCGTTTTACAGCGCGGGCGCGAAAGAATATCTTTGGCATAGTTACAGATACTCTTTCGAGCTCGGGTAGAGGTTGAGTGCTTTCCGGCAAGCGAGAATGACTTGCGAATAATTCAGCTAAAAGGTTAGCTTTATCAACCGGGTCTGTGAATGTTTGACCATCCTTTAAAAGAGAAGAAATTGAAGAACTAGCATTATTCTTAACTCGTTTAACGAACGACCAGAAACTCTTACTGCCCCGAGGAGCAACAAGAATTTTAGTACGAAGACGTTGCTCGTACAGAGCCTTTTGACGTCTTAATACTTTGGCACACGTACGCCTTGCCTGTTTGCGCTGCGAATCAGTAACTGGATTTTGGTTATTACGCCAGTTTCTGAAAGCAACCTCTCGGGATCTGACTGCCTGTTTACACGTCGGATTAAACCAAGTTTTTAACTTAGTTTTAATTGAAATATTTTTCACTGGAATGAACATTTTCATTCCCAGCTTAATAATATTGGATACCATTTCCGCCGAGGCACAGACATTATTGTCGAGGAAACAAAGTTTCCAGTTAAAGTGCCTATAAAATTCGTTGAGCTCAGCCCGGCGAATAGCTCAACATTGGCCTTCAGAAGTCGTGTGGCTCGAATGGCGAAGCCAAGATGAATTGTGAACATTGAAATCACCAGCAATTACGATTTCACTGTGCGGGCAACTCTCTAGGATCTTCGATATTGAGTCAGAAAGGGCATCGACACAACTGATAAAGTTGTGTCCCTATCCGCGTTTGGGCCCGAAGTGCAAAAGATGCGCCCTGGTTCTGAACTTAACCCATAGACAGTTAAATTTGGTATCACTCGTGCCTAATGATTGCTGGCACTGGTACGCAACTTCATCGCGAATGTACATAGCAACGCCCCTATGAAGGTTAAAAAGCGATAGGAAGTGATACCCAGGTATATGAAAATCCTGTGGATCAGCATTCTCAGATACCTGGGTTTCACACAAGGCGAAAACATCCGGCGAAAACATGGAGACACATGTGTGTATAAACAGAGAAGAAATTAGCCCTTAGCCCACGTATGTTACAGAAGTTTATACTAAACCGATCTGCCATTACAATATATTACAATTCAAATCAATGGTCTATTTATAATAAAAATCTCAAAGATAATTAATTGTTGCCAACAATACTATTCAATGGTCAGTGGTATACCTTCACCATTGAAAAGTTTGACAACATTTACCTCCTTGGTATTTTTATCATAAACAAGTAAGAGTGGTATATTCGGCTTTGCCGAATTTTGGATACCCTTCACCAATGGTGTTCCAAAAGTAAAGTACAAAATCGTAAGAATATATTGATAATTATATAGTTTCTGATTACTGACTTAGTTGAGCCCCACACAAATGCTTCATATGTATATTAATTTTCATTTGTTCATACTAAATGTAATTCCTAGCAATATATGGTTATACTAGTATTATATGCAAAGAATCTTTAAAATTAAGAGTCGGAAAATAAAAAGCTTTTTGGTGGCGTCATCATCTAAAATAGTTATGGACCCAAATGTTAGGTTGGGCAGGTGGCTGATGTCGAAGGCAGCGTCACTTCGATTCTAAAGTGATATGTGTCTATTTTACGAACATTTGATAAAGTTCGATAGACCAGATAAACCATGCAAAAAAGATGCTTCAAAATGTAGATGCCCTTAGATTTGCAAGAGCACATCGATTTGATGAAGATTAAGTATTCTGGCATGCAACTCAATAACACAGTGCCCAGTGAGGGTTGTGTACTTTAATTCATACGAATTGTCCAACTATTAAAAGCTCATGATTAGTTATGTAAAACTCTGAACTGATTTAGGTCAAAGCTTTAACAACTATTGTCAATGTATACAAGCCTTAGAATTATAAGGTATACACTCATAGTTTTAGATACATACGTGAAATATATAGCTTTTAAATTAATGGATATCAGCTTTGGCGGAAAATTTGTTGAAGATTTACTTATTAATCTGAAGTTAGTTAACTTATTAAATGAATACTAATATTTGGGATCTATTTTTCTTTCGATCTGTCCGATGGATGTGTGGAAAGTTTTGCTCTAGTTCTTTGTGCAATTATAATATGATTTAATGTATCAGCATTAAAGTAATTCCCGGTAGGGGTTATATGGGAGATAACAGTAAATGTGAACCGAGCTCGCCCATTTTCAATGCCGAACTTTTTAAGAGATCAGAAATACTTTTGTCAAATGTTGTCCCCCTAGAAAGTTTATTTTAGGCGCTATCGCCCTGAATAGTCAAATGTGAACAGATTTCTCCCAATTGCAATTAAACAATTTAAATTTTCGTTGATATGTGAGATACATACATACATATGTAGGTTTTGAACGGATATCATGTACTTAGCTGCATTTTTGTACTTCCTAGGAAGATAACCTATAATTTGATATATAATACATACTCAAATGTTATCATAAAGTTCAAAAGTCAGACATAAAATTAAGATAATTTGTGGAGCTCCTGGAAGGTATACCCATATGCATTTTACACAAAATTTTAGGATATCGTCCCACCCTGAGCCCCAAAAACTCCAAAAACTTGACTACAACAGAAAAAAGGACAGACAGGTAGACAAACGGACGGACAGACAGGTAGACGGACGGACGGACAAACAGACTGACGGACGTCGCGAAATCGATTCTCCTGCCGATTCTGAATCGATCGGTACAATTTGAATGGTATTCATAATCAGATTTGTGGAGTTTATATCAGATTTTAGGAAATCCTCCCACAAAGAACGCTGTCAAATTTCATCACAATCGGTCCATAAACACCTGAGATATCGCTGAAACAATACTTACATCACAAGTTTTGGCGATATCTCAGTTGGTTATGGACCGCTTCTGATAAAATTTAATAATGCGCTTGGCGAGTGAATTTCCTGAAATCTGATATAAAATTTAGGTATGTCCGTGCTCCAGGAGGATGGTTTTTCCTATTTCTGCATTTCATTTTTTCAACAAACATTCTCTAACGCGTACTTTGGGCAATTTGCGATACATCAAATTTATTGTTTTGGCGGTATCTCAGTTGTTAATGGACCGATTTTGATAAAATTTACAGAGTGCTTTGGGAAACTATTTCCTATAATCTGATATATAACATATTATCACATGTACACTAGGAGTATATTTTTTCTCTTGTTATTTAAAAGTGTGTTTCAATCAAAAATTTTTAAATTTTCGTCTGATTTTTGGTATTTTTTCGATATTTTCGGTGTTTATAAACCGATTTTAATGAAATTTAATAGCGTTCATTGCGGGAGAATTTCCTAAAATCTGATATATAATTTATGTAAGTCCATCCTCCAGGGGCTTCAGAAACTTGATTTCAACAGACAGACAGACGGACGGACAGACAGACAGACAGACAGACGGACATCGCTTAATCGATTCTCCTCCCGATTCTGAGTCGATCGGTATAATTTTTATGGGGTCTACGATCACTAATAAAAAAATTACAAACGGAATCACAAACTTATAATACCCTTTCACCTATTGGTGAAGGGTATAAAAAGGAAAGGCAATAAAAAAACACAATGACAATTGCCGATGGGGTCATAAAAGCCCTGATCTGGTCATTGTGTTCAGAAAACGGCCCATAGTATCAGCACTGATGCGATGTGCCAACACTAGTAATTAGTATTTTTTTAAAGAGAGCAGCGGTTTTGTTTATTGTTTTATTGTTAGTATTATATTGGAGATTATTATTTTTGTATAAATTTGGGTGTTGTTGTAGAGAATATTGTGTTTGTTGTTTGACGAATTCGGTGTTTTAAGAAATATTGTAATTGTTGTTTTTTTATTTTGGATTATTGCACTTTATTTTTCTATTTGGTTTTTTTAAAATGTGAATATTTTATTATATTTTTATTATTATTATTATTTTGTATTTATTTATTATTTTTTTTTTTAATATTTTATTTATTAGTTTTAATATTGACACACTAGACGCGGACATAAGACGATATTTAGACAAGAGACGTATAAAATGCGTGTTGACAGGCTTACAAGGGTAAGCCAGGATCTCTAAGTTTCCAGTATAGGAATAGCACAAATTGCCTTGTGATGTCAATTGAAGCTACTAGCCAATTTCTATATAAAATAAAATATATAATGTTTATATAGAGTGTATAAATAGGTTAACATGGATTGGATTGGGGTGTTGATTACCATTGCGTAAGTGTTTCTTTAGAGTAACTACATTGAAACATTAACTGCTTGGGTACTGAGCGTCTTTTCAACCGGTCCAGTCAAGATCCACCCAAATTGCGTTTCTTGAGCAATAAGTGTGTTAAGAATATTCTTAACACCAGATTTTAAAATTTGAGGGTAGAAATCATTTCCTATAAGGAAGTCGATAGGCCTGCTTTCGTAAAAGCAAGGATCTGCTAAGTCTACATCTTTACAAAACTTATACTTTGGGTGGGTAAAGTTCGAGTTAGAGATTTAACCACTATCGCTCGGATATCCAAAGAGTAATTTTAAAGTGTATTAGACAGGAGAATAACTTTGCATAGTTGGTTTCAGCGAGCCGTTAGAACATTATTCAAACCTGATATTTTTGCATTTATGGGTAGAGTGGGTAAATTCAATTTTCTTCTGAAATAAAAATTAAATCTGAGGCCGGGTTTATTAACGCTCGGGCAGGGTATAAAGAACCATTGACTTCGACATTAAATACAGCCGTTCCCAACAAAGTCTGACTGTCATCTAAACTAGTCTTTAGGGTGAGTTGTGGTGGAGAACGATTGTGCTGCATTGTTTGATGTTTCTGGGGGATTATCCATCGGTTTAGGGTGTGTAATTGTCGAAGAGGGTTTGTGAAGCATCGTATGATGTCTACCTTCACAATATCTGCACGAGTAAGAACTCAATCTTTTACGCCGTGAGAAATTGCCAAACAATTATAAAAACAGCCATTATTGTAAACAAAATTTTTTCTTTCCTTTACTCCGTAGGACATAAAGGAGGGACAATCTTTCAGGGTATGAGTTGCATTACATAATCTGCATACTGATCCATTTGGCTTATCTTGGGTTTGTGTAGGGTATGATTGATATTGTCCGGGTTCTGGCATTCTCTTAGCTAGGGTAAAATTTTGGTTCTGTTCAGATTTCATATTTCTAGTGTGCGGGTAAGGACTCTTGATATCGTTTGCGGATTCAAGATCTTTGTACTTGTGTGTTAAAAATTCATCCATTTGAGTCCATGAGGGTGTTATGGAACTGTTTGTTAAGGTTCTTTCAAAATCTTCAAGTGTTGTTGGGGGTAATTTGTATGAACAGAGATATACGATACTTGGATCCCAATTATCGGTATCTATCTCTAGGGTATTTAAATGTGTAATGCAACTATTAATAGTGCGTTGTAATTTTCGAATAGCTGTCGGGCACTGAACACGAACTTCAGGTAAATTGAATAACGATTCAATTGTGCATTAATATGCATTCGTGTGTTTCCATATTGAAAACTAAGTTGAGTCCATGCCATTTCAAAGCCATCGTTTGTTAAGGGTACATTTTCAATTATTTCGTTGGCCTCCCCCCTCGTTTTTTGTTTTAAGTAAAACTATTTTTCTACTCCTGTAAGGCGTGAGTTATTGCCATAAATGGCTTGGAATAAATCTCTAAAAGAAGTCCAATCTTTATAATCGCCATCAAATTCTTGCATATCACAGGGTGGTACGAAAAATTCTGAATTATTATCTGGATGGGTAGAAGGTGCAGGAGTAGTGGGGGTTATTTTACTGGATTCGAGTAGGGTAGCTTCTTACAGAACTTCATCTATGGAGATGATTCGCAATCTGTAATAAGTTTTTGCTTTTATGTATCCACGAGTTAATTCAGCTATGTTTATGGTAGCCGCTAATTCTGGGTTATCTAAATCATCAGATTCTCGAATCTGTTCATATCGGGTTGGAGCTTTACTCCAAATCTCTTCCAGTTCACGCTTCTGATATCTTAGTGCATATAGGGTAGGTGATTCATCAATTGACTTTTTGTATTCTTGTTCAAAAGAAGATAAGTCCAATTGATTGTAATGTGTGAAGCTGGCGGCCATTGATTTTAAAGAGGGCGTTTTGTAAAATTTTAATAAAATTTAGGGTAGATAGGTGAAATATAATTAAACAGTTGTTAGGGTAGTGTATATGTTAGTATAGAGGGTGGTATGATAAAATGGGTTAAATAAAACCATTTTATAAAAATTTTTAACAAAGAAAAACCTTTACAATAATAATAAAAAGGGTGGGTGTATCAGAGAAAAACGGGTTTTTTTAGTGTAAACGAGTTACTCACCGATTTTTCTGATATGTGCGTGTAGATTCCTCTTTGATTTGATTATTTGATTTTCTTTGTAAGAACAAGTGTTTTTATACCCTTCACCAATAAGAGAAAGGGTATTATAAGTTTGTGATTCCGTTTGTAATTGTTTTTATTAGTGATCGTAGACCTCATAAAAATTATACCGATCGACTCAGAATCGGGAGGAGAATCGATTATATATCAGATTTTAGGAAATTCTCCTGCAATGAACGCTATTAAATTTCATTAAAATCGGTTTATAAACACGGAAAATATCGAAAAAATACGAAAAATTAGACGAAAATTTTAAAATTTTTGATTGAAACACACTTTTAAATAACAAGGGCAAAAAGATAATCCTGGTGTACATATGATAATATATTATATATCAGATGGTTCCCCAAAGCACTCTGTAAAATTTTATCAAAATCGGTCCATAAACAACTGAGATATCGCCAAAACACTAAATTTGATGTATCGCAAATTGCCCAAAGTACGCATTAGGGAATGTTTGTTGAAAAAATGAAATGCAGAAATAGGAAAAAACCATCCTCCTTTAGCACGGACATACATAAATTTTATATTAGATTTTAGGAAATTCCCACGTCAAGCACGTTATTAAATTTTATCAAAAGCGGTCCATAAACAACTGAGATATCGCCAAAACACTACTTGTGATGTGCAGCAAATTCCCCAAAGTACGTGTCTAAGAAATGTTGTTGACTTTTGTAAGTATTGTTTCAGCGATATCTCAGGTGTTTATGGACCGATTGTGATGAAATTTAACAGCGTTCTTTGTGGGAGGATTTCCTAAAGTCTGATATGTAAACTCCACAAATCTTATTATGAATACCATTCAAATTGTACCGATCGACTCAGAATCGGCAGGAGAATTGATTTCGCGACGTCCGTCCGTCTGTTTGTCCGTCCGTCCGTCTACCTGTCTGTCCTTTGGAGCTTTTGTAGTCAAGTTTTTGGAGCTCCTTTTTTGTCGATATTTAAGATGTTTATTTTGATCAAATTTAATAGCGTTCTTCACAGCGGATTACCTAAATTCTGATGCACTCGGTAATTTGTGGTAGATATAATTTAGTGTTGAAGCGATATTTCACGTGTTTTGATCGACAACAATGAAATGCAGGGTGGGACGATATCCTAAAATTTTGTGTAAAATGCATATGGGTATACCTTCCAGGAGCTCCACAAATCTGATTTTAGCAGACAGACACACTGCATTTATCTTAATTTTGTGTCTGACTTTTGAACATTATGATAACATTTGAGTATGTATTATAAATCAAATTATAGGTAATCTTCCTAGGAAGTACAAAAATGCAGCTAAGTACATGATATCCGTTCAAAACCTACATATGTATGTATATATCTCACATATCAACGAAAATTTAAATTTTTTAATTGCAATTGGGAGAAATCCGTTCATGTTTTACAATTGCTCCCATATAACTTCGCCTAAGGCAATCTCTTAGTAGCTAATAAATGACAAATTATAATTATCTTTATACTAAATGTCATCATCGTATCTATTATAATAGACACGATGATGACATTTAGTATAAAGACTTTGTACAATATCCTTATTCAGGGCGATAGCGCCTAAAATAAACTTTGTAGAGGGACAACATTGACAAAAATATTTCTGATCTCTTGAAAAGTTCGGTATTGAAAATGGGCGAACTCGGTTCACATTTACTGTTATCTCCCATATAACTCCGACCGGGAATCACTTTAATGCTGATAAATTAAATCACATTATAATTACACAAAGAACTAGAGCAAAACTTTCCACACATCCATCGGACAGATCGAAAGAACAATACATCCCAAATATTATTGTTGAAGTATTCATCTTAATTAGTTAACTAACTTCAGATTAATAAGTAAATCTTTATTCATTTAAAAGCTATATATTTCACGTACTCGTATGTATCTAAAACTATTTAAGAGTATATACCTTATAATTCTAAGGCTTGTATACATTGACAATCATTGTTAAAGCTTTGACCTAAATCAGTCCGCTAACTTCAAAGTTTTACATAACTAATCAAGAACTTTTACTAGTTGGATAAGAATACTAATCTTCATCAAATCGATGTGCTCTTGCAAATCTAAGGGCATCTACATTTTGAAGCATCTTTTCTGCACGGTTTATCTGGTCTATCGAACTTTATTAAATGTTCGTAAAATAGACACATATCACTTTCGAATCCAAGTGACGCTGCCTTAGACATCAGGCACCTGCCCAACCAAAAATTTGGGTCCATAACTATTCTAGATGATGACGCCACCGAAAAGCTTTTCGTTTTCCGACTCTTAATTTTAAAGATTCTTTGCATATAATACTAGTATAACCAAATATTCCTAGGAATTACATTTAGTATGAACAAAAGAAAATGAATATACATATGAAGCATTTGTGTGGGGCTCAACTAAAACTATAAAATAAAACTATATAATTACCAATATATTCTTACGATTTTGTACTTTACTTTTGGAACACAATTGGTGAAGGGTATCCAAGATTCGGCAAAGCCGAATATACCACTCTTACTTGTTTTTGTTTACATATTTGTAGTGTTGGTTAAGGCTTTTTTATCTTTTACAACACTTTATTAAAAAATCGATTCTCAAGGTAACGAGTGCCATCATCAAAAAAACTCGCACGATCAAAATTAATTTCGATACGAATTTATTTCGATCACGAGTCCCAGAATTAGCCCCCAGTTTTATTTATATTAGAAGGGATTATGTAATTTTATTTGGTTGTCTCTATTGCGAGATTTTAGGCATACATCATTTCATAAATAGTTTTCTGCTTGTAACTCCGCATCAATTGACCTTGTGCACGTTCTAGCAGGTGCACCAACACGACGGCCGCTCCCTTTAGGATTCCAACGAAGCGCTTGTAGAGCAATTTGAAATTCGAAAGGTTTTGGTTTGTAGCGTTTAGTAGAATTTTCTTTTTATTGTTTTTAAATTTTTGACAATTGTTTTATTTTTGTTTTGTGAATGTTTGTGGACTGTTGTTGTTGTTGTTGTAACAGCGTGACCTGTAATCAAAATATGAAAAAAAGATATGTCATTATTGTTCTCCTAAATCAGGGGACTCCTCTAAATCCAGTCCCAAATGACGCGCCGCTTCAACTGGGTTAGTCCATAGGGAATCAGGAGTGTCGGGTTTGCTGCGCATTGGAAGAGGTGCTGGGTAGTGTGTGGACTTTCACCACAAGCTGGACAGGTGTTTGGTATTGTAGGATTAATTCTGGACCAGTATGAATTAAGTCGACTACAATAACCTGATCTTAATTGTGTCAGTAATACCCTTGTAGTTCTAGGCAGACTTCTCTCTTCCTCTGCAATGGGTGGGGGACGGCCACCAAGTATAACATTCAATTGGTAGCTGGATATTGTTGATGTCACCATGCTACTGTGAATGTCTTCCAGAGCTGCCCTGTATGAGGTGATATTGAGTGGCTGGGTGGTATACTGTCTAATATCACTCTCATAGCAACGAAGGTCCTTCCTAACATGTCGTGGAGGGGGATCTAATTCCGTTAGATGGTGGTTCGGATGATCTCTCCTATGACACCCCAGAAGGAATTGCCTAGTTAGCATTTGGCAATGTTCCTTAAGTGGCAGGACCTTCGTCTCCTCATGTAGATGGCTTTCTGAGGACATTTTTAGGCAGCCTGTTATAGTTCTGAGGGCTGCATTTTGACAGCTCTGGAGCTTTTTCCACTGCGTTTCGCTCACACTTGGTGACCACACGGGAGCAGCATAATTTGCCACGGACCGACCAATTGCTTTATAGGTTGCAAGTAGGGTTTCTTTATCTTTTCCCCAAGTGCTGCCGGCTAGTGACTTGAGGACCTTATTCCTACCGCGTAATTTATCGCAAGTTGCGGTGGCATGTGCTGACGAAGAGTATAAGCTGTCGAATGTCACTCCCAATATTTTGGGGCGGGTTTTCGTCGGTATTCTTACATCGTCGACTAAGACATTCAGTTCCAGCGATACTTCCTTCGTCCATGTGGTGAAGAGCGTTGCCGATGATTTGGCTGGAGAAAGCTGCAGATTTCTGGCAGTGAAAAAGTTTTTAACGTCCCGTAGGTATTGATTTAATTTATCGCATAGCTCGTCAATGTTATTGCCCCTTGCCATCATTGTGCAGTCATCGGCGTATGTCACTAATTCCACTCCTTCAGGTGGTGCCGGGAGTTTAGAAAGGTAGAAGTTAAATAGGATCGGGGAGAGAACTCCACCTTGTGGTACTCCTTGTTTAACTCTACGGGGTTTTGACTTTTTGTTTCTAAACTCCACAAATGACTTGCGGCCACACATATAGTTTACAACCCATCTTTTGATGGAATTTGGAAGACTTGAGCTGGCGATGTCTTCAAAGAGGGTTGCATGACTGACCATGTCAAATGCTTTTGATAGGTCAAGCGCTACCATTATTGTGCGCTCACATGGCTTCTTTTGGTTAAGGCCATGGCATATATGTGTGGTGATGGCAGTTAACGCAGTGGTGGTACTGTGTTCTTTGCGGAAACCATGTTGATGAGATGCAGCTGGTAGATGTTGTGTCAGCCTCGGGAGGAGAAGTGCCTCAAGTGTCTTTGCGACAGGTGACAACAGGGAGATAGGACGGTATGATTCTCCCTGGCTCGCATTTTTGCTAGGTTTTAACACTGGTACCACTCTACCCAACTTCCATACCTCGGGTATCACAAGAGTGGTAAGGGACAAATTGAGGACTTTAGTTAAATACTCAACTCCCGGTGCATCTAGATTTTTTAACATCAACATTGAGATTCCATCAGGGCCAAGTGCTTTAGATGGTTTAGCATTTCTGACGGCCTCTGCAACATTGCTCGACGGGAAGATAATTGGCGCGTCTTCGACTAAGAGATCGTGAACCTTCCTCACGATTCTTCTCTTAGCCATATCTCTCTCGGGGTGTTCTATGAATTGGCGGCTAAAATGGCTCGCACACCTCTTAGGATCTAACAAGGTATTACTACCGAATGTAATTGCGATCCTGTCATCTCGCTTCGTGGGATGCGAGAGAGATCTAACGGTGGACCAAAGTTTATTGGCTCCGGAGCTCATGTTGCAGGCTTTTAGGTGATCTATCCACTTGTTCCTTCTAAATTCGCAAACCAATTTGCTGATCTCCATGTTAAGTGGTCCTATTCTGCGATCGCTGGGGTTGGTTCTGCGAATATCGTCCCGCTGCTCCGCAAGCTCTGCAGCCTCCGCCGGGAAGTTTGGTCTCATTAACTGTATTCGACCAGCGGGAATAAAACGGGCAGCTGCTGTTGTGACGATTTTTCGGAACATCTTCTCTGCTGTTCTTGTATCAGAGGGAGCAGGTAGATCACGAAATTTGCGATTAGTGTACTCTCTGAATCGTACCCAGTCTGCCTTTTTCTGGTTCATATAGGTACGACGTTCGGAGAGTATGAAATCGTTGGGTCGGTCTAGGGTAACTATTATGGGAAGGTGGTCTGATGCAAGAGAGATCACTGCTCGCCATGTTGCAATATTTATCAGACTTGCGCTTACGATGGTTATGTCAGGCGAGCTAGCGCAAGTTCCCATAATACGGGTAGGGGCATCTTCATTCAGAGTGCAGAATGTGGAGTCATCAATTTGTTCTGCCAGTGCTGAGCCTCTCGGATCATCGCCGAGGTTCGAGTGCCAAAGCTCATGGTGAGCGTTGAAGTCACCCATCACCATTCGGTTATCTCCATTAAGCATAAAGCTTATATCCGGATGATAACCGGGTGGGCAGCTGGCTACTGGCGGGATGTACACATTATACAGTTCAATCTCTGCAGCTCCTGACCTGACCGCGATACCTTGGTGTTCTAGGTATTGGTCGATGTTGTTTTGGTCATTTGTTATTGATCTGTATTGCACTGTTTGGTGGAGAATGAACGCTAAGCCTCCACCGTTACTCCTTGTGCGGTCCAACCTCAGAACGTTGTATCCATTACAACTCTGGAGGCTAATGTTGTTGTTTAGCTTCGTTTCTTGGACCGCCGCGACCTTAATTCCACGCTGATGCATGAAATTGGTGATCTCCATGATCTTATTTTGGAGACCGTTGCAATTTAGTTGCATGATTGAAATTACTTCGGGCCTGGCAACAGCAATATGTGGTGTTAACTGCGGCTGCGGTGACTGTTGCAGTTGTTGGTGTTGTGGTTGCTGCGGCAGTTGTAGTTGCTGTCTGGGAGATGGAGGGGGAGTGATGTACGACGACGTCGATGATGTCGCAGAGGACACCGAAGACGAGGTCGACGTCACTGAAGGGCTACGTCGTCTATTGCAGCAGGAAGCGATATAGCTATCACTCCATTCCCGATGTGATGAAAGGCCAGAACAATTATTTTGTCTCCGAAGGTGAACCCATCCATTGCAACCATTGCACTTTACAGAATTTCTGTAAAGTTGGTTCTGGCAAACCGTACAGAACCATGGTCCTGGATTTTGTTCGACTCCGGCACGGACCAAAAGGATTTGGAGCAGTCTGGCCGGATAGGACTGCTCCAAAGGAGAAAAAATGACAAAAAATATACATACATTGATTGCTGGTGTTGCTGGGTTGACAGTCCTTGGCCGAAGCTGTTGAGGCTCCGGGTCGTTTCGGCTCGTAGATCCGACTGTCGTGGAAACGTTTTGTGGACTGTATTTTTTAATGCTGTTTCACTAAAGCTTTTGCTTGGTGGCTTAGAGGGACCATGTTTAAACGGGTAAGAGAACTAGGGCTTTGGATAAATAGAAAAAACACAAAAGATTTCTATAAATTATAAAAACTATTAGTTTATTTAACATATGTATTTTAATGTGTAGTTTAAGATATTATTTATTTATTAACAATATTATTTATCAACAAATTTTATGTGCAATATTAAGTTTTAGTTTTAATTTATTTTTAGGGTTAATGTTTTAGAAATAATTCTAATAATTTTGTCTTTATTCAAACTTTATTATTTATTTTAGCAATTAGATTTTAGGGTTTTAACTTTTGTGTTTGTTGTTGTATCACTTGTTTTTAAAGTTTTAATTTAGAGAAATGTTGGGCAAAGTCTCTCTGATTCTCTCTTATTTTGTATTTTCCTAACCCTAGGGTTAGTAAAATACAAAATCAGAGAGACTTTGCCCAACATTGATTTAGAGTAAGTTTTATGTATGTTTTTGTATTTCTAATTTTATTTATTAACTTATTTATTTCACCAACCGCGACTGACTTCAAGCTCGGGTTGGTTGAATAGTTTGACACTTTCTTTTTGGTCACTTTCTTCATGGGCGAAGTTGACTGCAGTTCCGTGGCAGTGATGAGCCTTTTGTTCACCGCGTGAACAGCAAGCAACCTTCCAGTCATCAAATTTCGATAACAATTATAAGACGTTATAGTTCAAACCATCCTGATCAAATGTATATATCGAAAAACAAAAATCAGCTTCCCATTCTTAAGTTTTAGTAACGTTCCAAAAATGGAACAATAGGATATTTTTCCACTGTTCATACAAAAAAATGACAAAAAAGTGAAAACAATGGTTTTTATAAAGTAAACATTTTTCAAAATGATAAAAAAAAAAAAATTAAAAGTATTACATTTTTCATTACAAATTTAGTTAGTTTATATGCAAACTTTTAATAAAACAACTTACGTTGTTACGTTTTATAAAATATTCATCAAATAATACTCGACAAAACATAAATGAAGGACTTAACAAGGAATAACGGAACCTGAATTTGATAGCTGACAGCTTCAGTGTTAAGATATAAAATTCTTATTTGGTCCATCAAATCGTTTATACCTATAATATTTTTGTGCGCTTCAGATCTAAGGTAAGACTCTATTAAAGAATAGTTTTAAGACCATTCCTGATAAATTTTGTGCTAAATTCGCGATGTGCTTCAGTGAAATGTTTTAAGATAAAACCTTCGCGTTCTCAGCTAATAAAGAGATGTTTGACAAACTTTTGATGCAAATGGTGATTTTGTCTCAGTATGCTATCTATATACAACCATTAAAAGCAATATGCACTTTTTTGCACGATTTTCAAAAACTTCATAAAATTTTTGCAAAACATGATTTTTTGGTGCGCTTTTGTTTTAGATATACATCTACTTTCGCAGATGATACAGCATTTATTAGTTTCAATTCCGATCCTAAAATTGCTTCTGCACTATTACAATCTCATATCCACGAGCTTGAAATATGGCTGAACAAATGGAAAATTAAGGTAAGTCCGACAAAATGTGTTCATGTAACGTTTACTCTGAGAAGAGATAACTGTCCTGCAATCATGATCAACAACGTGACGATTCCCGAGTGTTCACACGTTAGGTACCTTGGTGTACATTTAGATCGCCGTCTCACATGGTCCCATCGCATTGACTGCAAGTTAACTCAGATTAAAATGAAAGCCGCGGAACTAAACTGGCTTATTTGATCACAATCTGCTCTTGAGTTAGACTACAAGGTCCTTTTGTACAAATCAATAATTAAACCAATATGGACGTATGGTATTCAGTTATGGGGAACGGATTCTGCTTCGAACACAGAGAAGACAATCAAGGATCTTACGTTTAATAACCGGCGCCCCCTGGTACAACCGAAATAATAATATCCATAGAGATTTAAATGTACCCCTTGTCCAAGAAGAGATTAGAAGGTTCTGTGCAAAATATATTTCTAAGCTGCATGATCACCCAAATAATCTTGCAAGGCAGCTTTTGCAATTTGAAGGTCACCAACGATTAAGGAGGATGGATACCTTGGACCTTGCCACTCACTAATTTTCTTTTAATTCGAATAAATTTTAAATAGAATTGAACTGGCAATTTCTGTATAATTTTATGTTAGAATAAGATTTGATTACTTATTGTTATTTTCTTTTCAGAAAGATTCAATAATAAAATACAAGCATATAAAAAAAATCCGGGGGGAAACTGCAATTACTTTTAAACTACCTCATGGATTTTCGTCTTTTATGATTTGAAAAAAAGCTGTGTTAGTATTCTCTTTAGTATTCTATTATTTGTTCTTGTAAAAATTATTTATTTTTGGTCTAAATTTTGCAAAAACAAAAAAAAAACATTTTTACCCATACAAATGGGCTCTTAAACTTTGGACCCGATGGCGCGCATAGAACGTTGTCCGCTTTGGCTCAAATTTTCAGATCTAAACTTTTAGGCCTATTGTCACAATATTCCGTAGAAAATATTATACAATTCGAAAAATCATTTTCCTTTAAACAAAAAATTGTCACCCTACAGTAAATATACCATTCTACGCTTATTTAATGCCCAAACTATATAGGGTTTTTGGCATTAACATTGCCGCCCGACTTGCAGGAATATGCAATGGAAAAGTAGCAGTCATGTGTCCAAAATGTAGCTTCTGGAAAAAGTACAATTAAAATTCAATATTAGAAAGTGAGTTTAATTTTAAATTCATGAAATATGGTTTACAATATAAGAGTATAATTCATTTTTTTTATGTTTTTTTTTAAATTATTTAAGTAATAATATAAAGAATTTAATATATAATGACAATACGTTTTGATATTGCTTTGTGTAGAAATTCATTTATGCCAAGTTGTGAAAGTGCATTTACTCCTAATTCTTATAGGGAGCATGGACCGTAAATGGTCCACCCGAATATGGATCTCTGAGCAGTAGGAAAACCTGTCCTAGAAAAGACACCCTGGCAAATTACCTTTGGATACAAATCCACTCCAATTACTATATCTATCGGAGCGGATTCGTAGAACTGCGAATCGGCAAAGAACAAGTCGCGGAAGTTTTTCTTGTATGTCTCCGGAAGAGATTGAGATGGAGTCCGGATAGCTACACGATCGTCAACCCTAAAGGTGCCCTCTATCTTCGATGATGAATCAAATCTTGATTTTAAAATTAGTTGGCAAATTGTTTCGTCTTCTAATGTATACGATACCAATTTGAGTTTTTCAACAAAACTTTTCGCAACTCTACTAAATTGCAACCCAGAATCAACAAGATAACGGGCGTGAGCTGTTGTAGATCCTATCTTCACTTGAACCGTTGGCAAAAGTGTAATGGTGTTTTGACGTATTATGGACGAGAAGCAAACGGATTTGGCTAAGGTTGCCGAAGAGGACGATGATCTTTTATCTTTGGGTTTGGATTAGGGATGCCAAACGGGAATTCCCGTTCCCGAAAATCCCGGGAATTTCGGGAATTGCAAAATCCCGAATCCCGGAATTTTTAAAAATTTTTCCCGGGATTTTTACTTTTTTGAGTTATCCACATTAATTTTAAATGAAATAATAATTATTCGAAAATCAGCGTTTTTTTAGCTAATAAATCAGCGTTGTTTTTATCTAATACAGCAACTTTGTAATTTTTAAACATAAAACGGTGAAAACAAGTGTAATTTCTTTGAAAATTTTTCTTACTTTTTTAATTGAATGTAAAGGTTCACCACATGCACAATGTAAATTATGCAAGAACGTTTTAAAGACCGGAGGTGGATCAACAAAAGGCCTTTTAAGTCACTTTAATAATGTAAGTTAAAATTAATATTTAATGTATATAATACAACAATGAGCTATATTTTCAGATCCATAAAATAATGCTCAAAAAAATGAGCCCGAAGAACCAATGCAAAAACATGAATCCAAATGAGATTACGGATAATTTTCACGTGAGACCCGCAATTGAGAAAGTAAGGAAAATAGTAAAGATGTTTAGAAAATCTCCAACAAAAAATGATATCCTCCAGAAATATGTAAAAGAGGAAAAAGGAAAGGAATTGATGGTACTCCTAGATTGTAAAATAAGATGGAACACTTTATTTGAAATTTGTCAGCGATTTTTAGAGCTAGAGACTCCTCTGAAAAAGGCTTTGATCGACTTAAAATCAGAACAATTCTTGGATGAAGAATTTTCTTTGATTAAAAAAATTGTTGATGTATTAAGTCCTATTAAAATCACACTCGAGGCACTATGTCGTAGGGAGATGACTTTGGTTAAAGCTGATGCTGCCCTGTGTTTCATGTTAAATGAAATACATAAAATTAATTGTGACTTGAGTAAAGATCTGTATAAATCTATTAAAAAAAAATTAAAGAGAGAAGAACAGTGTACTCAATACTCTTAAATTTTTTATAAAATCCTAACGTCAAATCCGATTTTGATTTGAATTAAAGCAAATAATATCAAATAACAACAAATAATAACACAAGAGAAGCGGACCAGATCTATATATTATCGGACGAGGAAATCGACGAGGAAACGGAGGATATTTCTATTGCCCAAAAATTACAAAACGCAATTGAAAAATGCAAAAGTCCTACAAAATTTCGAAAGGACTGCAACAATGATTTCAATATACAACTTTCAAAAGAGAATGACATTTTTACTTCTACTGGGGCAAGAGGAAATTATTTACAATCCTGCTATAAATATTTACAAACAATATTACCCACAGGCGTAGAATGCGAAAGGTGTTTTTCTACGGCAGAATATGTTGGAAACAAAATTCGGTAAAGATTGGCAGATGAAACTTTAGATGCCATAGTTTTTTTGAGAAGCTACTTAAAATGATAAATTTGATATTATTCTTGTTTTTCTTAATAAAATGTTATGTAAATGCTTTTTATTCTTATAAGAGTTTTGATGTATACCATTCTTACTTATATGCAATGGAAATAAAAATGGAAACTTTTTATTTGAAGAATATACAAAACAACAGATTTCAAAATTTTTTTTAGAGATTTAAAATATCCGAAATTCCCGAAAATCCCGAAATCGGGATTCCGGGAATTATTAAAAATTCCCGATTCCCGGGAATTGGAAAAACCTTTCCCGATTGGCATCCCTAGTTTGGATTGACCTTTGGACCCGGCAGAATCGCGGATTCACATGAAGTAGTGTGTGATGGTGTTTGTGGCAATGTTTGCACCCATGTTTGGAGAAACATGTGCCCTTGGAATGGTCATGGGCCAAACAATTGACACAATATTTGTTATGACGGACAGCACGGAGACGTTGTACCATATTCATATCAAGGAATTTTTTGCAGGTTAGGAGTGGATGCGGACGTTTGCATATGCGGCAGTTGAAAGCGTGGAATTTCTTGGGAGTAACTTCGGAATCGGACTTGGAGGATTTTGAAATTTTAGGCATTGTTATCTGGAAAGGAAAAAAAATAGACCAAATAAGTGAAACAAGTCAACGATGTCTAGGAGTCATCAGGCAGCTTTAACAACTTCACAATTGGTCTTGTTATCAGTGTGGCCATATCCAAAAATATTTTACAGCTAAATCGGCTTTAAAATAATGCTAGAAAATGCTAAACAAAATCCTAAACTGCCAAAAAAAATAATGCTAAAATTTTAATTGTATTATTTTTTGTTACTTTGGTTAATATATCTTTATAAGTGGTTTATTTTTCATAAACGCTTAGTCCCGTTTTACACGAATCAGGTTTACTTGATCAGTTTTTCTTTAAATTTCTTTTGAACCTGCATTCAGGTTCACACACAAACATTTTCTTTATCATACAAATTTTTAAAATTTTCGTAGACTTAATAGTACGGTCAGGTTTGCTCAATTTCAACTCTGTCAGTTTTTTTTCATACAAATTCAAGACTTGATAAGCCAAACCTGACTAATGTAAAAGCAGACTTATTCCACATCATTTTATTGAAACAAACTGATTAAAAAGTAACAGAATAATTATTGAAATATTCAATGTAATTTCATATTTATATACATTTATGTACGAAATTTTGCCATTTGATACCAGTTATTACAGAAATTGCGAATGCAAGAAAAAAACTCAAAATTATCTTCGAAGCATTTAAGAGATTGTCATCTCATTTAGTGAGTTTTAACAAAATAGTTTGTATGGGAGCTATATAAAAATATGGACCAATTCCACCGAAATTTGGTAAAGTGATTTCTGTGTGACTTCAGGAAGTAAGACCTAAACAATTGACCGATTTTGATGAATTTCAATAGCCATGGTCCCATGACCAAAAGAAGTTTTTGTGTCAAATTATCTTTAGATATGCTACCTGTACTTTGATTATAAGGTTTGCATTGGTGTTCAGCCAGCCGTCAGACATCTTTAAATCGACTCAGGAAGTGATTCTACCCTTTTGGATCTAACACTAATATTTCTATGCTTTAGATATGTACAAAAATAAGGATGTCTGCGGAGCCCTTTATAATGTACTCTTCTGCAGTTGTAGCAAGTTACATTTTTTTCTGACACATAATCTATCTGATGACATTTCCATTCACTTTAGTGCCGGGGTTACATATTTAAATGTGTAATCAACAAAAAATTGTGGTGGATTTTGAAATTAGGAATACTTATTTGAGTAAATAAATATTTTGAATAAAAAAAAGAATGCTAAAAATATAATTGAAAAATGCTAAAAAAAATGCTAACTGCAAAATGGAAAATTTGCAGCTAAATTAAAATTAAAAATGCTAAATCTAGCCGCAAAAATGCCAAAATGGCCACACTGCTTGTTATCAAGCCGCGTTGAGTGAAGATTTCAGCTACACGTACTCTGATATCGGAACCTGAGAAAACTTTAGTTACTCTGCCTAATCGCCACGAATTCGGAGGAAGGTTTTCATCCTTTACCACCACTAATGCACCAACAGGAAGATTACTTTCAGGCCTGTGTCATTTTACTCTTCTGTTCATTTCCTTCAGATATTCATCTTTCCAGCGTTGACAGAAGTTTTGGTGAATCAATTTTAATATTTGCCATCGATTAACAATTGACACGGAAGAATCATTAACCTGGGGATCAACAGGTGCTAGGATTGGATAGCCGATTAGAAAGTGTCCTGGCGTTAATGCGCAGAGATCAGTAGGATTTGTGGAAATGGATGAAATAGGACACGACTCGATTTTGGATAATACCGTAGACAACTCTTCATACGTGTACTTGTAACATCCCGCTATCTTACGAAAATGCTTCTTAAAGCTTTTCACTCCAGCTTCCCAAAGTCCTCCCATGTGAGGAGCGCCGGCTGGAATGAAATGCCAAGATATATTCTGATGGGCATAGTTAGCCAGTATGCGCTGTTGAGATGTTTGGATGAATTCTCTCGCCAAGATTCTGGAAGCTCCTACAAATGTTGTGCCGTTGTCAGAATGGAGATGTAGCGGACAACCTCAGCGATATATGGATAAATCTGATGTGGCCTCAAGATGGATTGCCTTTGTAGAGAAACATACAAATATGCAGACATAGCCTTTGGATATACAGCAAGCTCGACCGGAGTAACTTTTAACATCAAATGGACCAGCAAAGTCTAGACCAGTATGCGTGAATGGACGTGTTATTTCAGCTCTTTCTGGAGGAAGAGCAGCCATTATTTGTCGCTGACACCTCTTTTTATAGATAACACATATCTTTGCACTTGTTGATCGTTGTTTTTATGAGGTTTTTCGCTTTTGGAATCCAGTATTGGGATCGTAGGATGCGCAGAACTAGTTGATTTCCTCCATGAAGGCTAATGTCATGGATAAATTTGACTAAAAGCCTGGAATACTGGCAATTATATGGAAGAATGACTGGATGACGCTCATTGTATGTTAATCCTGGAGAGGATTCTAATCGGCCACACGAACGAATAATTCCTTCAGGACAAAGGAATGGATTTAGGCTCAAAATATCACTAGATTTGGAAATGGTTTGCCTCGCCGCAAGAGCCTTATACTCATTCGGATAGCATGATTTTTGGCAAACCAAAATTAACTGATCTCTGATGGATTTGATTTCGAAAGTGGAAATCTGTACGAAATCTCGGAAATATGAAGAACGATATCAGGGATGAGTACGATAGAAGAATCTAAAGACATATGCCATTACACGCATTGCCTTGTTATAAGACGAAAATCGTTCTAGAAGATGGCGTTCTCTGAAAATGGATTAGCGGAAAAGTAAAATTCATCGGAGATCGCGTTCCAACGAATACCCAAAGTTTTTGCTGAAATGTTTTCGTCAAGCTTAAGGAATTCCTCACGGAGTAGATGATTTGGTGGAATGTCTCTTAGGACATCTTTGGAATTAGATGTCTACTTTCTCAATGATAAGCCTGCGGAATCAAGAGCTCGGATAAGCTCATTTCTTGCCAGTATGTAGTGATCTATCGTATGAGATCCTGCCAGGACATCATCGACATACATAAAATTCCGAAGAATATTACTGGCAATAGGATATGTTGATTCGACATCATCTGCTAACTTAAGTAAAGTCCGAATAGCCAGATATGGTGCACAATTTACCCCAAACGTGCCTGTTTTCAGTTCGTAATCACAAATTGAACTCTTTGGATTACTTCGGAAGAGAATACGTTGATAGAGAGTGTGTTCAGGATTGACCAATATCTGCCTATATATCTTTTGGATGTCAGCATACATACATACATATCAGCAGACATATCGAAAAAAGCGCCATTTTAGGATCAATAATGTCAATTCTGTTTGAAGAATAGGTCCTACGTGAAGCAATGAATTTAGACTTTCGCCATTGGCAGAGGGAGCTGATGCATTAAACACTACTCTCACTTTTGTAGTAACGCTATCAGGTTTAATGACTGCGTGGTTAGGTAGATAATACACATTCGAACTATTAGAAATATCGGAATTATTAGAAATATCGGAATTATTAGAAATATCGGAATTAACCAAGCTGTTCATATTCCTGGACTACGTTGTCATAATCGACTTTCAGCTCTGGATTTCGGAGTAATCTTGCTTCATTGCGGAAGAATTGGGCCATAGCACTAGACCTTGAATGACCTATGTTCAAAGACTTTGGAAATTCGTTTTTAAAAGGAAGCGAAATAATATATCTTCCTTCAGAATTTCTTTTTGTAGTTTGAACAAAATATTCTTCACATGCTTTATCGGATGGAGAAATAAAGTTCTTCCGAGAAAGATTCTCCACCTCCCAAAAGCTGTGACGATTCAAGCTTCTTGCTCTACTTCCTAAGAGACCTGCGCTACCTATTTTCCCGACCGTGCTCAGGGCTTGGGGTGGTGTTCTTGTCTCTTTTGAAAGTAGACTAAGAATCGAACAAAATTTAAAAAGGTAGCTTAAACTTAAATATTAACTTAAAAAAAAATGAAAAAATTGTTTGAACTAATGTCAAGGAAAGATGATGTTATTTCTTTCATATCTTCTACCCTCCCAACCATACTATTTTATTGTAATTTTATAAGAAAATAGCCCTAAAATGATTCCCTAACTATACGAGAATTAACCTATCGTAGAATAAAACAAGTAAGAGTGGTATATTCGGCTTTGCCGAATCTTGGATACCCTTCACCAATGGTGTTCCAAAAGTACTTAATGTAATTCGTAGCAATATTTGGTTATACTAGTATTATATGCAAAGAGTCTTTAAAATTAAGAGTCGGAAAACGAAAACCTTTTCGGTGGCGTCATCATCTAGAATAGTTATGCACCCAAAGGTTAGTTTGGGCAGGTGGCTGATGTCTAGGGAAGCTTCACTTGGGTTCTAAAGTGGTCCCTTTGTGAAAGATAATGATTACTAGACTACAAGTAGAGAATGCATATTTAAGCCAGCCAGTAGCTTCGAAATAAAATAGACACATATTTTACGAACATTTAATAAAGTTCGATAGACCAGATAAACCATGCAGAAAAGATGCTCCAAAATGTAGATGCCCTTAGATTTGCAATAGCACATCGATTTGATGAAGTTTAAGTATTCTGGCATGCAACCCAAAAACACAGTGCCCAGTGAGTGTTGTGCACTTTAATTCGTACGAATTATCCAACTAGTAAAAGTTCTTGATTAGTTATGTAAAACTCTGAAGTTAGCGGACTGATTTAGGTCAAAGCTTTAACAATGATAAGCCTTAAAATTATAGGGTATACACTCTTAGTTTTAGATACATACGTGAAATATATAGCTTTTGAATGGATGGATATCAGCTTTGTCGGAAAAGTTATTAAAGATTTACTTATTAATCTGAAGTTAGTTAATTAATTAAAATGAAGACTTCATCAATAATATTTGGGATGTATTGTCCTTTCGATCTGTCCGATGGATGTTTGGAAAGTTTTGCTCTTGTTCCTTGTGCAATTTTAATGTGATTTAATTTATCAGGTTTAAATCGATTCCCGGTCGGGGTTATATGGGAGATTCCACTAAATGTGAATAGAGCTCGCCCATATTCAATATCGAACTTTTCAAAAGATCAGAAATACTTTTGTCAAATGTTGTCCCTCTAGAAAGTTTATTTTAGGCGCTATCGCAATGAATATCAATATTGTACAACGTCTTTATACTAAATGTCATCATCGTATCTTAGGCGAAGTTATACGGGATCAATTGTCAAACGTGAACGGATTTCTCCCAATTGCAATTAAAAAATTTAAATTTTTGTTGATATGTGAGATACTTACATACATATGTAGGTTTTGAACGGATATCATGTAATTAGCTGCATTTTGGTACTTCCTTTCACCTATTGGTGAAGGGTATAAAAAAACTTAATTAATCATCATTAAATTTAAATAATTAAACTATTTTATTAATATTATAAATTAAGTGAATACTTTGAAATTTAAAAAAAAAAAAAAAATTAAATTATAAAAAAAAAAAAATTAATAATTAACAAAATTCCAATAAAATTATTTTGTTTAGTGACATTTTATATATGTAAATAAATATGCGGATATTTTATAATTATATTTTATTTATCGGACTTACCCGTAATATCCATCGAAGACAGCAGGCCTGATGTTCAAGGATGAATATTGATGATTTTAAAATTCTTAAATTGTTATTTAAAAGATCAATTGATATATAATTATAATATCCTGTTTATATTTGAGTGTAAAGTTTATGTGGTAAATTGTAATGTACAATGTAAAAAGTATAGTGTCTTTAATTTAACAAGCGTCATTTATCTAAAATGTACACGATGAGAAGATGTGTGTCCACAATGTTAATCAAACTAAACAAAGTTAATAACCGGAAGCATAAAGTTTCATAATTTTGACACTTATCAAAAACCCCAAAGAAAATCTGGGAATTGGAATACTAGTGGAGAGAGGACTGCGGGAGCCATTGATTTGCTAGCTAGCAGTCGGGATTTGGGGAGGTTCGGTCCTTCTCAGCTAATCTCAAGTTTCATTACAGTTTTATTATAGACTCCCTATTTTGTATGTTGTAATAAAGGTGTAAGGGCTACATGACTAGATCACTAATAATACTAACAAATTTATACCCTTATCTAGTCATATTGAGAGAAAAGTAAAACAGTGTAAGATTTAGTCATATTAATTCTATAAAAAGTGTATCTCTTTATGATGTTGTTTAAAGATACAGCCTCAAAACCCTCGCCATCCATGGTTTCATAGGCCTAATGTTAATGAAACCCCTATATACTTTAATCAATCTTAAGCAATCAAACTTCTACATTTCATGAATGAAAAAAAAACACCCTTTAATAGTTACTTTAGCAATCCATAGTTGAATATATAAAATATTTATTTAATCCATTTAAACTTCTTAAAGTTATTAAATATAAATGACCAGAGAAAACTATTTTATATCTTTCTTTGAAGAAGATCATGTTTTAAATCTAACACATTTTTTTGTAATACTTATCTTAAACGCCTCACAAAGGAATATTAAAGTCTCTTACAATTTAACTATTATAAAAAATATATGGCAATTATAAAGAAACAAAAACCAACAAAATTATATCTTTTGTAATATAAAAGAGTGCACAAGAGTTCTGCAATAATCACAAGAGCAACTAAGTTTCTCTTAACAAATTATGTCAACATAACATTTTACCAGATTATCATTTACATATTCAGGTAATTTAAAGCAAAAAAAATGTTAGGGAACAGAATTAAACTCTTTAATAATCAATTGGTTGTTATTTCATTAAATGTTTTTGTTGTAAATGCAAGAAATTGTATAAAATTCATTGTGAATGACTTACCGCATCATACTGGACTGATGAAGGCCTCCAACTGGTGCTAGTTTGATGTGGACTCACTGAATTATGCTGTTTGTTGGTTGCTTGAAAAATTGTCTTGCATTATGTGGTTTGCCATATGAATGTTGTATGATTTTAGGGTTTAAGAATTAGGTAATGATCGTAATATTGAGATAATGATCATTATAATTAATATATTAGTTTAATTAAGTTCAAGGATATTATAAAATACTGTGATAAAATTACTGTAATATTAGATTAGTTTAGTAAAAAATATTTAGACAATTTTTATTCATTTGAAACTATTTTTAATTTAGGAAATTTTAAAATTGGTTTTAGTTATTTTAGTTTTTCATCAAACAAAATCATATAGAATAGGAATTGTTTCAGAACAATTTTACTGATTTATGCAAATTTTAGATTGAAATATAGAGATTCTTTATGATCATGTTGGAATGTTTTATTTCTAGTTAGGAATTAGGTATTAAATCAGGTTAATTTATAGCAAAATTTTCGTTGAAACTCTAGTTGAGATATTGAAAATTTTAATGATCAAATCATTTCAAAATTTGTAAAATTTTTGTTATTTAGTTTTAGGTTTTCAGACTAGGTTAGCAAATTTGGGTTTAGACTTTAATTATTTCTGATTTTGGACTATTTGAGGGCAATCTTAACATAATTTCAGACGATTGGGCTTTACAAGATGCGTTTCATGATGACGAAAGTTTGGACTATGTTGCAATGAAGGTTTTGATGATAATGTTATTGGCTCATGATGATTTGATGATGATTTCAATTATGTAATATTTGAAAGGTTATGTATCCATGGTGATGTAACGTTATAAGTTGAGGTTAGATTTTTCGACAATGTGATGATATAATAGTTCTGTGGTTAGGATAACATGATGATATAAGCTATTGATTTGAGGTTATGATGATTATGACGCAATAATGATGTTTAGACCATGGTAATAAAATTGATTATTTCTGATGACCTTTTGAATGCTACTTCATCATTATCTGTGATTTCGGATGGAGTTTAGAATTTCAATTCGGACTTTTTGATGATATTTTGGATTTCATATTATATTATAGAATTTATGCAAACAGCAGTAAAATCACTTAATACTTGTTGTAATTCGTTGATTGGTAAAAGCTTTGGTTTTTAAAACGAAGCACGTTTTTGAAATTTGTGTGACCCAAGTATCGAGTTCCAATGGTTCCTGGAACCATGGAACTGTAAAGCACGTTTCAAGCTCAATAATTAGTGTTTTCAATAATGTGGTTCTATTTAGGAATTAACTTGTTAACATATAGCAAAAACTTTGACTTTATTTTTTTTTTTAATACTTTACCAACGCAGAATTTCCAAAACTTTGATATTAAAATATACAAAATTAACACTGATATAATTGAAACTTTTAACAGGTTTTTAGAACTTGAAATTTATTAAAGAACTTTAATAAATTCTGGTGTTACCACTTAGGGATTCGAAAAAGAAAAGAACTACGCATTTAAAGTTTTTCGAAACGTGACTTGTAATTGAAATAAATTGTAAAGTTATATTACATGTTGTACTCAATGGTAGTAAAAAAAATCTTACCACTACTTTTTCTTAAATCAAATCTAGTACAAAAATCGCTAGAAACTTTAGCATTACTTAATATTTTGATATGCTAGGTATCATCAAAATGTAACCAATGTGAACCATATTTGTCATACAAAAAAATATATAAATTTGTTTTAAATTTTATTTAAAACACTTATTTTTACTAAAATTTACCATCAAACATCTATCAAATCACATTTAGCCAAGTTACACACCTTGTTTGATCAAACACCAACATCATATCATCAAGCCTACATGCACGATGGCAAAAGAAACTAAGTAAAAACAGGGACGAACTTTACTTAGTACAGCTGATTAAAGTCCAAAAACAAAAATAATCAAAATCTGAATGTTTTAACTAAATATATTTTAATTAAAAATAGTATTAAAATTATTGCTGAATTATTTGTGGATTCCATTTATCTTCTCTCAAAACAAAGATGGTGAGTACTTTAACAGAATTTAAAATATATATATTAACAAAGAAATTAATTTTGTTTTCATTACAGCAAGTGATTCCTTTAGTGTCGGACGTAGCCGGAGAAATTTAATGGTTTTGTTCATCTTTTGGAACAGATGAATAATATTTTGAAATATGTGATGCCTACAGAATGCATGAAGAATATTCAGTTTTTCCGGATATTTTCTTTTTTCAAAATCACCAGAATATTAGCTGCAGTGAATTTGCGACAAATTTATTAAGCAAACCTCTTTTTAGCAAATTTATGGCAATCTATGTTAACATAATAGTATTTTCAGATAATTTTGTTTGAATTTGTGACATCAGTTTGTACTTTTGCTGTAAGTTTTTCAGTCTTAATAAAAATAAATTATTTACCTTGACAACGCTAATAGTGTTCATCTTTGGAATAAATTTTGTTGAGTGCTTGTTCTGAGGGTTTCTTAAGTTTCTTTCAATTGATGAAATGTCATTCAGAGATTCGATTAATAGTAAATCGAGAATCATTATTAAAAGTTTTAAGTTTAATATATTGCAAACGACTCATTTTGATATTTCTAAATGCAAGAATAAAATAAGGTAAAGTCTCAGGAAGATCATAAATACAAATAGTTTCGTAAAAACTACCATTACAAAATATGTCAGTGTATGTGTGAAAGTATAGTTAGTGTAAGAAAATTAGTGTTAAGTGTATTTACATAATATTAGATAAAATCCAAGTTAATTTAAGTTAAAAAAAAAATTAAGATAAATTAGATTTAAAAAATTGATTAAAAAAAAAATGAAGTTAAATTAGGATTTTAGTTAAATTAAAAAAAAATAGATTTAAGATAAAATTAAGTTAGGAATAGTTTTAAATAAAAAATAGTTAAAATTGAAATTTAAAGATTAATTTAAGCTCAAATTAGTTATGTATTATTTAAATTAGTGTTAGATATTGAATTGTGAATTGGTTTTAAGACGAGTGTTTGATGATAGATTACAGCTATTAAGAAGATCCGTTTTAAGATTTGTTTTTCGCTTATGTATAAGTAATAGTTTTAAGATTCTTCAATCAATTTGTCCTTTAGTGTTAGTTTAATTTAGGAGATATTTCAGGTTTATAAAATAAAGTCCTATATATGATGTTATCAGCGAAGTTCTGATTGAATTTATTTTAGAATTCTTGTGAGGTCTTTTGATATTTTTTTTTTTTATCTTGTGGAAGATATTGTTTTTGGTTATATCCGGAATGATAATTTGCAAATTTTAAGTGAACTAAAGATTCACGTGATCCCATGCAAAATAGAAATAAATAGAATAAATAGAAATAAATTAGGAATTTACACGATGAAATTAATAATAAAATTTTTACAAAATACTTATATTTTTACCTTTTCTCATTTATAGATTTCCACTAATATTAAGAAAATTATCGTAAATATTAGAAATTTTTTATAACAATTGTAATAAATTTTATTAGCCTTTTAAACTTTTAGTTTTAAAAAATTTTACGGAAATGAAAATTTTTGAAGGAAATAAAAAATTTTGAAATTTTTTTTCAAAACCTATATTGATTTGAAATATTTTAAATTTAAATAAAACCCAATTAACAATTTATTATTTAAATGAACCTCACAAAACAGATACAGCTATCTGGAATGTGCAAACATTACAAAGGACTGGATCTGTAAAAGGTCAATTAAAGGAATTCAAAAACAAATAAAGTCAAGTCCAAATGTCTTTGCCATGATACACTCCAATATTGCCGCTGTCCACGTCTTGTAACTCATAATTTATTTGTCCTATTTTTCGCAAAACTTTAGCTTGAATACCAACAGGAGCTAATTTAGAATTAAAATGGTCAATTTTGGAGCTTTGTATAAAATTGCGTCTTATTACTAATTGCCCAATCGAAAAATCTTTTGTTCGAGAGCGTAAATTGTATATCCGAACATTTTTGTCATAAGCTTTTTTCATAAAATTTTTAATTTTGTCCCGTAGTAAAAATAATTCGTCCTGTCTTTCTATAATGGAGTCACTGTCTGCCAAAAGGTTAAGTCTTCTCAAAAGTTTGTAATCTTTTCCGTGAGTCACCATAGTTTGGCCAAAAACAACTTGATATGGGGTCCTACCAATAGATTGATGAATACTATTTCTGAGTGAACAATTTATGCTGTCTGTATACAAATCCCATTCCCGCTGATCTTTTCTTATATAAGAACGAAGTGCTTCATTAATGCAACGATTAACTCTTTCACTTGCATTCGCTTGTGGTTATTTTAAATCCAGCACCATACTCAAAAATTGTATGTATTTGTAGCTGGATAAAAGACCAAGCCCAATTTCGTTACATCAAATATTTGGATTATCTTTAATGAGCAAACATTTTAATCATCTAATTGGGAAATGCATTGGAATTCCTAAACGATTGGTGATGACAAATCCAAATTCTTCTAGTAATATTACGATTATCTTTTTTTCAACACATGTTCGCCCGCAGCTTTATTGAATCCACCCATTAAACTGTAAAAAAAGTGCCAAAGAAGTCGTCAGCAATGTTTTGCAAATGTTTAAATACTAGGCAAACACTTCAGCTTTAATGGTTCCACTTTTTGAAATACGTTTTAGCAAGATATTAATGATGAATTAGAATGTTGCAGGATTTTATAAATAATAAAATATGTCTCCTCAATGTTAAGATCTGTTGTGTTTTCCTTGGTCTGTGACACATTTTTATACCCTTCACCACCATAGGTGGAAAGGGTATTATAAGTTTGTGCTGATGCTTGTAACGCATAGAAATATTTGTCTTAGACCCAACTTTTTAGTATACCAATAGGCTTAGAATCACTTTCTGAGTCGATTTAGCGATGTCCGTCCGTCCGTCCGTCTGGCTGGCTGGACGGCTGGCTGGACCCCCATGTAAACCTTGTAATCAAACTACAGGTCGCAATTCTAAAGATAATTTGATGAAATTTGGTATAGATAATTTTTTTGACAATGGGACCATGGCTATTGAAATTGGTCAAAATCGGTCCATTATTTATGGTACCTCCCATAGGTCCCATTTCCCGGAATTGATATATTGGCCACAAATATCAATATTTTTTCATGAAATTTAAAACAGATACTGCTTATGTAAACTTAAATCACTGTAAGTGCAAATGACGGAAACAGGTTGAATATATAAGTTTTGAGAAAATGTTTGTATGATGGCAAAATTTAGCAAATATTTGTCTTTATACAGGAAAAATAACACCTTTGACCTTAGTGGTGAAGGGTATCGTATGGTCGGCTTGACCGACTATAGCGCTTTCTTACTTGTTCTATAGAAAAATATGTCTGTGACACATAGAAAAATATGTCTATGACACATTTTTCTATAAAAAAAATTTGACTGTAACACATTTTTCTATAGAAAAATCTGTCTGTGACACATTTTTCTATAGAAAAATTTGTCTGTGACACATTTTTCTATAGAAAAATTTGTCTGTGACACATTTTTCTATAGAAAAATTTGTCTGTGACACATTTTTCTATAGAAAAATTTGTCTGTGACACATTTTTCTATAGAAAAATTTGTCTGTGACACATTTTTCTATAGAAAAATTTGTCTGTGACACATTTTTCTATAGAAAAATTTGTCTGTGACACATTTTTCTATAGAAAAATTTGTCTGTGACACATTTTTCTATAGAAAAATTTGTCTGTGACACATTTTTCTATAGAAAAATTTGTCTGTGACACATTTTTCTATAGAAAAATTTGTCTGTGACACATTTTTCTATAGAAAAATTTGTCTGTGACACATTTTTCTATAGAAAAATTTGTCTGTGACACATTTTTCTATAGAAAAATTTGTCTGTGACACATTTTTCTATAGAAAAATTTGTCTGTGACACATTTTTCTATAGAAAAATTTGTCTGTGACACATTTTTCTATAGAAAAATTTGTCTGTGACACATTTTTCTATAGAAAAATTTGTCTGTGACACATTTTTCTATAGAAAAATTTGTCTGTGACACATTTTTCTATAGAAAAATTTGTCTGTGACACATTTTTCTATAGAAAAATTTGTCTGTGACACATTTTTCTATAGAAAAATTTGTCTGTGACACATTTTTCTATAGAAAAATTTGTCTGTGACACATTTTTCTATAGAAAAATTTGTCTGTGACACATTTTTCTATAGAAAAATTTGTCTGTGACACATTTTTCTATAGAAAAATTTGTCTGTGACACATTTTTCTATAGAAAAATTTGTCTGTGACACATTTTTCTATAGAAAAATTTGTCTGTGACACATTTTTCTATAGAAAAATTTGTCTGTGACACATTTTTCTATAGAAAAATTTGTCTGTGACACATTTTTCTATAGAAAAATTTGTCTGTGACACATTTTTCTATAGAAAAATTTGTCTGTGACACATTTTTCTATAGAAAAATTTGTCTGTGACACATTTTTCTATAGAAAAATTTGTCTGTGACACATTTTTCTATAGAAAAATTTGTCTGTGACACATTTTTCTATAGAAAAATTTGTCTGTGACACATTTTTCTATAGAAAAATTTGTCTGTGACACATTTTTCTATAGAAAAATTTGTCTGTGACACATTTTTCTATAGAAAAATTTGTCTGTGACACATTTTTCTATAGAAAAATTTGTCTGTGACACATTTTTCTATAGAAAAATTTGTCTGTGACACATTTTTCTATAGAAAAATTTGTCTGTGACACATTTTTCTATAGAAAAATTTGTCTGTGACACATTTTTCTATAGAAAAATTTGTCTGTGACACATTTTTCTATAGAAAAATGTGTCTGTGAGACATTTTTCTATAGAAAAATTTGTCTGTGATACATTTTTCTATAGAAAAATTTGTCTGTGACACATTTTTCTATAGAAAAATTTGTCTGTGACACATTTTTCTATAGAAAAATTTGTCTGTGACACATTTTTCTATAGAAAAATTTGTCTGTGACACATTTTTCTATAGAAAAATTTGTCTGTGACACATTTTTCTATAGAAAAATTTGTCTGTGACACATTTTTCTATAGAAAAATTTGTCTGTGACACATTTTTCTATAGAAAAATTTGTCTGTGACACATTTTTCTATAGAAAAATTTGTCTGTGACACATTTTTCTATAGAAAAATTTGTCTGTGAGACATTTTTCTATAGAAAAATTTGTCTGTGAGACATTTTTCTATAGAAAAATTTGTCTGTGAGACATTTTTCTATAGAAAAATTTGTCTGTGACACATTTTTCTATAGAAAAATTTGTCTGTGACACATTTTTCTATAGAAAAATTTGTCTGTGACACATTTTTCTATAGAAAAATTTGTCTGTGACACATTTTTCTATAGAAAAATTTGTCTGTGACACATTTTTCTATAGAAAAATTTGTCTGTGACACATTTTTCTATAGAAAAATTTGTCTGTGACACATTTTTCTATAGAAAAATTTGTCTGTGACACATTTTTCTATAGAAAAATTTGTCTGTGACACATTTTTCTATAGAAAAATTTGTCTGTGACACATTTTTCTATAGAAAAATTTGTCTGTGACACATTTTTCTATAGAAAAATTTGTCTGTGACACATTTTTCTATAGAAAAATTTGTCTGTGACACATTTTTCTATAGAAAAATTTGTCTGTGACACATTTTTCTATAGAAAAATTTGTCTGTGACACATTTTTCTATAGAAAAATTTGTCTGCGATACATTTT
This sequence comes from Stomorhina lunata, assembly GCA_933228675.1. NCBI lineage: Eukaryota > Metazoa > Arthropoda > Insecta > Diptera > Rhiniidae > Stomorhina > Stomorhina lunata. Next base: position 78,171,470 of record OW121740.1, on the reverse strand, counting down.
TCTATAGAAAAATTTGTATGCGATACATTTTTCTATAGAAAAATTTGTCTGCGATACATTTTTCTATAGAAAAATTTGTCTGCGATACATTTTTCTATAGAAAAATTTGTCTGCGATACATTTTTCTATAGAAAAATTTGTCTGCGATACATTTTTCTATAGAAAAATTTGTCTGCGACACATTTTTCTACAAAAAAAATTTTCACTGAAAAATACCTCTGACAACTACCATGGTTGCTGGCGGTCAGTGCCATTTTCAGAAGATTTGACCAGATATGAAGAAAGCCTATGCCGATGACGTAGTATTACTTTTGTCAAGAAAATTCCTGCACACAATCGGTAATATCATGCAATCCGCCTTAGGAAAACTATCTTCCTAGGACAGTAATAAAAAATTGGGACTTTTGAACCCCAACAAAACAGAGCAAATTCACTTTACCAGCGTTGTGCTAGTATTGGGACAACACGTGCCTCCGTAGGCAGACCTTGACATTATGTTATTATTTATTATGAGAAGTGAGCTAACAAACTTCCATGGCTTACAACGGTCTGATTATTTAAGCACCGCAACGGAGGACGTAATTCATGATAGAACACACTGAAACCAACTGTTTTTTTTTCAACGAAACTCGACCATCGGTAATATGGTTTTTAAATGGCATTTTGTAAAGGAATATAATACTCATATTTGCGGAGTTCAGTGTCTTCCAGTCAGAAATTCCTGTCATATGGAAGGCCACAAATCAAATTTCTAGTATAGGATTAAACTATGTTTTATTATCGGTCATCAACGGTAACAAAGTTGCTGACGAACAAATAATTAAATAAATATATAATTTTTTGAAAAATCAAAATAAAAATTTTGTATTTTTGTTTTTATTTTTTATTGACATTGTTGTGTTGAATTTATTTTGTATGGTGTATTGTAGATTATTTGAACCAGAGTTGCATTTTTAATGTATTTTGTGGAGAAAAAAATCTAAATTAATAACAAAATGCAACTATGTATATTTAGTGTGAGGTGGATATATTAGTATACACTAATACTATTACTTAGAATGCAACTCTGAATTCAAGCTCTTTTACTAATACAACTTTAAAAACTTTCAAAAGCACGTACTTTGACATCTGTCAAAGTACGTGCTTTTGAGAGTCGGCATACTATGCTATACTATGTTGTGAACCATTATCTGAAACTAAAATTTCCGGTACCCCATAACAACAAAAAATTTCACTACTTAAATAATTTATAATGTCTTTTACAATAAATTTTTTAAGAGGTTTTAGAAAAGTGAATTTTGATAAATGGTCTAATACTATTAAAAGTCCGATGTGTCATTTTTTCGTCCTTGGAAATGGTCCTATCAAGTCTATGTAAAGTCTTTGGAAAGGTCGTTCAGTCTCTACCATATCACCTAATGGTGGTCGTAAAATGTTTGTCGGTGTCTTAGAAGTCTTGCAAAGTATACAATTTTGAATATAATCCTTAACGTCAGTAACCAGTCTAGGCCAATAGAAATATCGTCGTATCCGTTCAATAGTCTTGCCAATACCACAATGTGCTGATGAAGGAGTGTCATGTGCCGAATAAATTATGTCCCGTCTCAATTCTGTCGGTACATATAATTTCCACAAATTTGATTCGTCCGACTCGCCAGAAGAAAAGTCAGTTCTTTTGTAAATGTAATTGTCAATAATTTTAAAGTCTGGTAATCCTGAATTTTGCAAAACGTTTCGTAATTTAGAATATTCGTCACCGTTAAAAGCGTCCAAGTCAAGATCAATCGCTGGCAACGTCTCCAACTCAATAGAGCTCAAGAACTCTTCACCTTCATGAGCCCTTGAAAGTGCATCTGGGACAACATTTTCTCTGCCGCTTCGGTGCTCTATAGTAAAATTAAAACCCTGAAGTTTTAACGCACATCGAGCTAACCGACCACAAAGATCCCGCTGACCCATAAGCCACTTTAAACTAGCATGATCGGTTACTACTTTGAATTATATACCTTCAATGTAGGACCGATACTTCTTTATTGCCAATACTACAGCTAGACATTCTAGTTCCGTAATAGTGTAGTTTCTTTGAGCTTTATTGAGCTTATGAGACATATAAGCAATTGGTCTTTCTGTCCCGTCATCGTCTTTCTGCGCCAAAACTGCACCCACTCCAAAAGTACTAGCATCGCATTGCAAAATGAAAGGCTTATTATAATTGGAATGAATGAGTAAAGGAGCAGAAGTCAGTCTTGTCTTCAGTTTGTCAAAAGCTTCTTGAGCTTGGTCCGTCCAAACAAAAGTCTTCTTTTTAGTCAACAGTTCTGTCAAAGGAAAAGTTAAAGTCGAATAGTCTTGTATAAATCTCCTATACCAACCAGTCGTGCCTAAAAATCGTCTTAAATGTCTTATAGATTTTGGTACAGGGAAGTCTTGTATTGCCCTAACTTTGTCATTGTCTACTTGCAACGTACCGTTCCCAACTACATAACCGAAATACTTAACACGGCTTAGTGCAAAACTACTTTTATTTACATTTATTGTCAAACCAGCTTTTCGAAGATTTATTGCTACCTCCATCAAGTGTGTCAAATGTTCGTCGAAAGTCTGTGAAACAACAAGTAAGTCATCAAGGTACACAAATACATGTGTTTTCAAATTGTACGGAATGACCATGTCCATTAGTCGGCACAACGTCTGCGGTGCATTACACAGTCCAAACGGCATTCTTGTAAATTGATACAATGGCCGATTAGGAACTGTGAAAGCTGTCTTTGGTTTTTAGCTTTCCTCCAGTTTGATTTGCCAGAAAGCATCTTTCAAATCAATTTTTGAAATAATATAAACTGGAGGAAGTCTCGATAAAATTCCGTCTATGTTCGGTATTGGGTAAGCGTCCTTTACTGTCACGGAGTTCAATTTACGGCTGTCGACACACATTCTAATTTTTCCAGGTTTGGCAACAACGACAGTTGGTGAAGACCAAGAAGAGTTCGGAGCTTCCTCAATAACTCCAAGAGAAATCATTCGATCTAATTCCCCACACAACTGCTTTTCTACAGCTGGTGATATTGGATAGTAGCGTTGTTTTATGGGCTTTGCATTTCCCGTATCAATAGAATGTTCAATTAAAGTAGTGCAACCTAAACCATCTACATCAGAATTAGGAAACGTTGCAATTATTTTATCAAGTCTCTGTCTTTGGTCAACAGTAAGTTTAAGTTTGTCCGGGTCAGTCTCGACACAATCGATTTCACCAAGCACAGGCAATAAAATTTAGAGTCCGAAGTCTGTCCAAAAGTCAAAACCACAAATTAGGTCTTGTTTTATTGTCGGTACCACTAAAAATTCAAAATGTTTTGTCTGTCACTGAAAAGTTACGTCTAAAGTTGCTGTTCCAAGTACGTTTTGTCTCTGTCCATCTGCTGTTCGTACATTGCCTAAACATTTCTTAAATTGAGGTTCACTTTGAATTTCAATTGCTAAATTTCCGCCTATTACACATTTATTCGCGCCGCTATCTAAAAGAGCCAAATAAAATTTATTATTAACTTTTAAATTTACATATGGTCTACTATCATATTCCTGTGAAATTATTGGGGAAATTGTAAAAATTTTGTATTTCTTTATTTTTCTATAAAAATCTCTAATCCGTTTGGAAGATCTACTAAGTTTGGTTTCGCCAAAAATTCTGGCACGAACTTTTTTATATTCAGCCAAACGAATATGATATGGTTTCATCAGTGGGTGTATTTTGCTAATATCATTTACATTGTCCAAGGATGTTCCTAATCCGTCCGTCGAACATCCTTCTGTCCGTTTCCCGAAATATTCTTATTACACTTTTTACAATTTGGTTTAAATATGTCCTTCGAACCACAACCATAACAAAATATTCGTCTTAATTCCATACAGTCAAAATATGTATGTCCTTCTTTGTCGCAGTTCCAACTTATTAATTTTGTTTGAAAAGCACAAATTTCATCTGTCTCGGTTTCTGTAATGTCATGGTCCTTGTCGTTATCGATTTCAGAAATTCGTCCTTTATTAGATCTTCGAGATTCATTTGAATACAAATCCCCCATAAATTTTTCGTGTTTCCTAACTTCTTTACGAAGTTGGGATACACTAGAAATCTCTAAATGTAACAGTTCGTGTCGAATTTCGTAGTAAAATTCGCATAAGTCTCGGTCAGTAATTTGTGTCTTTAATCGATCTGTCATTGTCGAAATTGAGTCTAAAAATTCGTCAAAATTTTCGTTATGTTTTTGTCTTCATCTACGTATGTCGTCAAGGATGTCAAAGTCTGTACGGTCATCCTTATATTGATTGCGTAAAGCAGTCGTAAGTAAATGCCAGTCCATGTCATAAGTCTGTCGGTGGTATCTCCAATACCATTCGAGGGCTTTACCTTCAAAGAGGCTGTGTGCATGTTTGCACAAAACATCAAAATCTCCTCGAAGATTGTTCGTCGTCAGTATGTTCACGCGATATATAAACTCGTCGACTGTCATTTGGTCGTCATGTCCAGTAAATTTTATTCGCCAATTTCGAATTATGTTCAGAACTTTTTCAGCCAGAAATGGCTCTTGGTCTGAATTAGCGTTATGTCCAGTGGATGAATTTATAAATTGTTGTTGTCGGGGAGTCACATTTTGTTGATTATCATTAGATCGAATGTTAAAATTTTGTATTAATGATGTCAGTTCGTTTGATATCAATCCTAACATTTCATTTCTAAATGGTTCTAAAGTTTCAGTTACAATTTGTCGAATGCGCACATCATTGCTATCACTATTATTTTGCGAATTATTTGTAGTACTACTTTGAGTCCTATGTTCAGTTCGCTTACGACCAGAACGAGTTGAAATAGTATTGTTAGCGTTTGATGATTCCATATCTATCGTAAAGCTAACATTAGAAGGCCCGTTTATATTAGCTAAGTTTTCTTGGCTACGCGTTATCGGCATGTTTAAAGTTTCAAAATTTAAAAAAAAGTATAAAATCACTAATTATATAAATATTCTACTACTTGGTTAAAACATGGTATAGTTAGGAATCAAATAAAAAATAATATTGACTTAAGTTCATACCAAAATAAAAATTAAATGAAATAATAATTTATTAAACTTTTAAAAGAGTTATTAACATATAAACGTCAATAAAAAATAATCTCATCTTAAAAGTTTAAAGAAAAATATATATGAAGTTGATTCTCAATAATTATGTGAGGGTACGTATCCGAATAAATTTTCAAATAACAGAAATCCCAATCACAATAACAATTAAGCAAAAATTTTTAAGAGAATATCACCAAAAGAAAGACAATGTATGTATTTCGTGAGTAAGATCTCAATATAACTCGAGATCAAAAATCTCGAACGAAAATAACATACAATAAGAATAAATTTTCTTAAACATTTAGTTCAAAATTTCAATTAACCAAAATCTGAAATCCAAAAATATTAAAGAAAACTTGATAACAAGAGAAAAATAAAAAGTATAGTTAATATTAAGCAAATTGTTTTATTTTTTTTTTATTACATCAGCTTAGTTGTTAAGATAATATTTGTTTTATCAAAGTATTTGATACAAATTTAGCTGAGTAGTTGAAGCAACAGCAAGATATTATTATAATTATTTTGTTGGTTAAAAAAAAACTTTTAAAACCTGTTTCTGCTGTGCCCCACGTTGGGCGCCATTAAATTTATGTGACGATTCAAGCTTCCTGCTCTACTTCCTAAGAGACCTGCGCTACCTATTTTCCCGACCGTGCTCAGGGCTTGGGGTGGTGTTCTTGTCTCTTTTGAAAGACTAGACTAAGAATCGAACAAAATTTAAAAAGGTAGCTTAAACTTAAATATTAACTTACAAAAAAATAAAAAAATTGTTCGAACTAATGTCAAGGAAAGATGATGTTATTTTTTGTTTCATATCTTCTACCCTCCCAACCATACTATTTTATTGTAATTTTATAAGAAAATAGCGCTAAAATGATTCCCTAACTATACGCGAATTAACCTTTCGTAGAATAAAAAAATAACTCAATTAATCATTATTAAATTTAAATAATTAAACTATTTTATTAATATTATAAATTAAGTGCATACTTTGCAATTTTAAAAAAAAATTAAATTATAAAAAAAAAATTAATAATTAACAAAATTCTAATAAAATTATTTTGTTTAGTGACATTTTATATATGTAAATAAATATGCGGATATTTTATAATTATATTTTTGTAATAACGGGAAGGTTATTATTAAATCTTTGTTAAATAAATAATTTTATCTAACAAAGATGTAAGACTATAATTACTTCCAAGTAATTACAGTCGTTGGGTTTGAAACGAGAAAACAAAGTTAAGAGAAAGTATTAGTATTTTCTCTGGGATTAAGGGAAATAGGTTTATTTTAAACTCACCTTGGGATTTCTTCTATGATGAAAATAAAGAAGTTAAATTTCAATTAAAATTCAATATAGGGTTTATTTTTTCTTCCTTCTTTTCACAAGTATGAGCCAAAGAGATAGAGCCAAAGTAATAAAGCCAAAGTTATAGAGCCAAAGAGAGTTGGTAAGATGAGCAACTTATGGAACAAGTGTCAGATGATAAGTGATCTAAGTTTCATCAATTTGGCTTACAAGAACCTTCGGTTTCTTGTAAGTCAATTGAGTGAAACTTTGACACTTGTCATTTGAAACGAGTGTCTTTGCGTTTTGTAATAGACTTTGCTATAAACTTTGACGTTTTATGGCGAATCTATTACTACTTAGAAAATAGTAGAATTAAATTACAATTTTTAAAGAGAATTCATTATTTCTACTACAACTTTAACAATTCAATTTAAGTTAAGAAAAAAAAATACAATTCATTTAAAAAATAGAAATTACAATTCATTTGATTTCATTTTTGTTATAAAAATACTTAAAAACTACTAATAATATAAGTCCAAGTTTGGACATGCCGCCGGCCTTGCCTTTAGGCAACAGTTGGCCTGTTTTCTGTGCTGCAGAGTACAGATGCCAATGACTGGATAGCAGCGGCGATGATGCGGGTGTCGGGTTGAGTTGGTTGAGGCTGTTGTAGTGGTTGAGGCTGTTGTAGTACTTAAGGCTGTTGTAGTACTTGAGGCTGTGGTGAAGCATTTGGAGCCGTTGATAGGTGATGACGACGCTGCTTCTGATGACGTTGGCCTTGACGATGACTATGAGATGGTTGATGCGGACGAGCCAGTCTAGTGCGGATTACACTTTGCTGATTATGTGACAGATGCAGCAGAGTGTGATGATAATGTCGACACTTACTGTTACCGCCAATATTAGACTCTACTACCTTTTATAACAATCTTGTTTACATTTAATTATTAAACCATTTTACAACACTATTTTTCCATTATTGTAAAATCATTCTTGTTATACATACTAAGAAATTTGCCATTTGTTAAAAAGAAGAGCTCAAAAGTATAGGAAGCATAAACTAAGGTAATAAGTTAATAAATATTATAAAAAATAAATTAATAAATATAAATCGCTTTCAGATTTTTAAAGCGATAAACAGCTAAATAAACTTGGTTGGCTTTATTTTTAACAATTCTTTAAAAATCTTATCCCATAAAATGGCTATGAGTATGTCTAAGGAGAATTTGACCCTTGCTGCAAACTGCGCCTTATGCACCGACCCGGATGATGGAAACATGATAACCTGTTCCAGATGCCTTCATTGTTTCCATAGCAGCTGTTGTGAAATCGACGACATTGTTGATGTGTTTAGCTGGAGATGCCAATCTTGTATTGTTGTAGACCAACAACAAAGGGACTCACATAACCTCAAAACATCAGATTCAATCAACGAATCTAGGCTTGATATTGTTGAGACACCAAGACAACAGCCACCAGCTAACTTTAATAAACAAACGAGTCACCCACAAGCAGTCCGGCCAACTATAAGTGCAAAAACGCAGCTTGAATTGCAGCAGCTAGAAGAAGAGATGCTGCTAAAACAGGAGTTTTTGCGACGTAAGTATCAATTACTACGCCAAGAGGATGATGAATGCCAAGAAGTTGACACTGTACGGCCAGTGGGTAATAGCAATAAAAATGCTTCTATAAAAGACCCATCGTGTGTACAAAGTCGTCAACCAAATGCAAACATCAGCCCCCAAACAAATATATCTCTCAGTACGAATAGCACTATCTTGCGGCGAGTAGCAGAACAATTAGGTAACGATCACAACTTAGCTCAGACACAAACCGCATTGCCATTTAGTACTATAGATAGCAACAATGTTAAGGACAGCCAAAACCTATTGGGTAACATCACACAACAAAACAGAGATGTTAGAAGCTGTCAAAATATTTTTAATAAAAACAAAACAAATGACACTCATGCTGGCTCTAATTCACAATTTAATAAAAATAGTAATGAAAGTGATTTTTTAAATACCACCGCGACTCAATTAATGGCACGCCAGTATATAAGTAAACATCTGGCTATATTTAATGGAGACCCAAAGGAATGGCCAATATTTATAAGTTCTTATGAACACAGCACTCAGGCCGCCGGGTATACAAATGAGGAAAACCTCATTAGACTCCAAAACAGCTTGCGAGGTAAGGCACGAGACGCGGTAAGAAATTGTTTGATGCTCCCGGATATGGTCCCAGATATAATCAGGACTCTAAAGATGTACTACGGCAGGCCCGAGTGCATAATAAAAAATCTGGTGGAAGAAGTGCGCAAGTATTCTATACAGCGGGGAAAATTAGAGTCTCTAATAGAATTTTCATTCGCAGTGAAAAATCTCTGTGCCACAATTTGTGCATCTCATTTAGAGGAATATTTAATTAATCCTACTCTTTTGCAGGAAGTGGTAGATAAGTTACCCGTGGATACTGTACTACAGTGGGCAATGTACTCAAAGGACATTTATCATCCAAATTTATTACACTTTTCAGACTGGCTATATATGATTGCAGAGGCAACCTGCAAGGTGACAGTTCCTGTATTTGACCACAATAAAAAGCCAGCAAACAAAGAGGGGCGTTTAAACACACATAAGCCCCAGAACATGCCGCAATGCATAATTTGTAAAGGCCCACATAAATTGGGTCAGTGCACAAAGTTTAAAGAGCTTTCTGTTGCAGAACGGTGGGACACTGTCAAGGTAAATAATTTATGCCTTATTTGTCTGGGCAAGCACATGCGTAGGTGCTGGTTTCATAAACAATGCGGTGTGAATGGCTGCACAGTCATGCACAATGCATTGTTGCACAGGGAAGAGCTGCCAACAGATGGTGTAGTTAACAACCACAGGTCTAGTGAGGTTGATTCGTTTTATCGAGTGGTACCAGTGACACTTTACAGTGGCAGCAAATCTGTTCAAATATATGCTCTCATGGATGATGGTTCGACTCTGACTCTTCTGGAAGAGGAGGTAGCTGATATTTTAGATGCTAAAGGTATTAAAGATCCGCTTTGCATCCGATGGACTGGTGACGTCACTCGCTATGAAAACAACTCTAAAAAGCTGGATTTAAAAATTTCTTCAGCCAGACCCAACTCGAATATATTCCCCATTAGCAGTGTGTACACTGTAAAAAAGTTAAATTTATCGCAAGAATCTATGAACGTAAAAGATATTAAATCCAAATATTCTTATCTAAAAGACATACCCCTGCAAGGTTACACCAATGTTGTGCCGTCGATGATAATCGGTGTTAACAACCCCAATTTAATTGCGGCTTTGAAAGTACGCGAAGGTGGATGGCATCAACCTGTTGCATGCAAAACTAGATTAGGGTGGACTCTTTTTGGTGGTGGTTCTGCAACTGATGGAAAACTTAATTTCCACAAATGCAATTGTGATGAAGTTCACGAGCTAGTGAAACAGTTTTTTGCTGACGAAAGCATTGGTATAACAGGTGAGCAGCCAAGGCCTATGTCCAAAGACGATGAGCAAGCCATACAAATTTTAAACGACACCAGTGTGCTTAAGGACTGCAGGTATGAAGTTGGTCTTTTGTGGAAGATTGACCCACCAGAGTTGCCAGATAGTCTGCCAATGGCCAAGAGGCGTTTACAATGTATAAAGCAGAAAGCAGCAAGGGACCCAAACCTAGCTGAAATGTTAAATAAACAAATCGCCAATTTAGAAGAAAAGGGCTATGCTGAAAGATTACCCATAGAAGTTCTTCAGGAGAATAAATCTAAAACATGGTACCTGCCCACCTTTATTGTCAAGAACCCACATAAACCCAACAAAATAAGACTCGTGTGGGATGCCGCAGCTAAGTCGAACGATTTGGCTCTTAATGACTTTTTATTAAAGGGCCCTGATTTGCTGGTACCCCTTATCTATATTTTGTTTAATTTTAGAATGGGAGCCATAGCTGTGTGTGGTGATATAGCCGAAATGTTCCACCGTATACTTGTTCGTGAAGAAGATGCAAGAGCGCAAAGATTTTTGTGGTGGGACGAAAATAATTCCCTGATAGTGTACCAGCTAAATGTACTCACCTTTGGAGCATCATGTTCACCATGCATTGCACATTTTGTCAGGGACAAAAACGCTAGACAATTTGGTGATGAAAAGGCTATTGAAGCAATTACAAAGCAGCATTACGTGGATGATTTTATTGCTTCTACAAGCACCATAGAAGACGCTATTGAATTGGCTTTAAATGTGCGAGGCGTTCATGCCAAGGGTGGTTTTGTTATGTGTAATTGGTCATCAAACTCTTTAGACGTTTTGAAAGCTTTAGGAGAAACAGAAGACCCACACCAAAAAACATTTGAAAATAGTGAACAAATGACTCAATATGAAAAAATCCTTGGGCTTTATTGGGACCCTAAAAACGATGTTTTCAAAATGAATGTTAAGTTTGTGCGGCTTCGGCGACCAATTCTATCTGAGGATTTAGTACCCACAAAGCGGGAGGTTTTACAAGTCCTAATGTCCGTGTTTGACCCTCTAGGTTTTATGGCATGTTTTATGTCAAATTTAAAAATTATTCTGCAAGAAATATGGCGGAGCGGTATAGATTGGGACCAACCTCTTAGTGATGATCTCTTTTTTAAGTGGAAGAGTTGGCTATCATTTTTACCATTAATTGCCCAAATAGAAATACCACGATGTTATTCACTTACGCTACAAAACGAATATTCTGTGGAATTGCATACATTTGTCGACGCAAGTGAGGACGCCTACGCAGCCGTTTCATATTTTCGATTTACGCTTGGTAAACAAGTTGAAGTAAGAATCGTAGCAGCAAAATCAAAGGTAGCCCCACTTCGACCCCTCTCCATACCACGGCTTGAATTGCAAGCAGCAACTATTGGAGCCAGACTTATGAAAACCATTACTTATCATGATATAAAATTAAAGAGAAAGGTTATGTGGACAGATTCAAAAACTGTTTTAAATTGGCTAAAAGGGGACCCTAGGAAATACAAGCAATTTGTCATGTTTCGAGTCGCTGAAATTTTGAAATTCACAAACGCTTCTGAATGGCGATGGGTTCCAAGCGCAATGAATGTTGCTGATTTGGCAACAAAGTATAGACCGGCTACTGACAACTACAATGAGTGGTTTGAGGGTCCATCTTGGTTGAAGCAGCCTGAATCTTTTTGGCCAGATTACTCTGTTGGTGTTACCCCCAATATCGAAGACATCGAGCTCACTGAAATTCGTCCTCGTTATCTGAATGTACATTTTCGTAAGTCCATACAGTTTTCAATCAATTTTGAATATTTTTCTAGTTGGTACCGACTTCAACGTGCTGTGGCTAATTGGATATTGTACGTGGAAAGAAGACTACAAAAATTTAAGCAGCAAGAAATAGTTGAAAGTCTTAATTCTTCACATTTTGTTAAGGCAAATAAAATAATATTAAAGACGACTCAGATGACATGTTTTGCAGATGAATATTCTGCAATACAAAGCGGTCGACCCATTACTAAAGGCGGTGCCTTTGATAAACTTAATGTTTATTTGAACGAAGATGGAATCATCAGAGTCAAAAATAGGGCTCAGTATGCATCAGAGGCTTGTGGGCCCCAAAGAGATTTCATAGTATTACCAGGTAAACATCATGTCACAAAACTTATAATTATGGATTACCATAGAGCCTACCACCATTTAAATCACGAAACGGTCCTAAATGAAATTCGTCAAATTTATTTTATAATCAATCTAAGATCTGTTTACAAAGCCATTCGAAGAAGTTGCCAGCAATGTAAAGTTAATGCGGCTAAACCTATTTCACCCAAAATGGCTAACCTGCCACCGGCACGCCTTGGAGCTTTTCAGCGACCCTTTACGTTTGTCGGAGTCGACTATTTTGGACCAATAGCAGTAACTTTGGGCAGAAAATCAATAAAACGATGGGGTGTTATCTTTACATGCCTCACTATAAGAGCCATTCACATTGAAATAGCCCATTCACTCTCAACAGACTCATTTTTAATGACCCTTAGAAATTTTGTTGCAAGACGCGGTACCCCTGCTGAAATTTACAGCGATAATGGGACAAATTTTCGAGGTGCCGGTCGTTTCCTTAAGGACGAGTTTAAGAATATTGAGTTCAACAAAGTACAAGCTGATATGGCATATAGGGGAATTTCATGGAAATTTAATCCACCAGCTGCTCCTCATATGGGGGGAGCTTGGGAGAGATTAGTGAGGTCAATTAAAACTATTTTATATAAGATATCTCCTACGCAAAAGTTCACAGACGAAAGCTTAAGAAGTGCTCTAATGGAGGTGGAATTAATAGTCAACTCAAGACCCCTCACATATGTATCATTGGAAACTGAAGATCAGGAAGCCATCACCCCAAACCATTTCCTTCTTGGCAGCTCAAATGGTACTAAGCCATTTTGCTCACCCGACAATATTAATTACAAAATGTGCCTACGGCAGAGCGAGGTGTTTGCCAATATGTTTTGGCGACGTTTTGTGAAGGAAATGCTACCAATGCTGACCCGACGAGGAAAGTGGTTCCAGCAAACTAAAGCAATTGAAGTTGGTGATGTAGTTCTTGTGGTTGATGAAAATGCCGATAGAAACACCTGGCTACGAGGAATAATTGTTGAAGTCACAAAAGCCAAAGATGGTCAAGTTCGAAGAGCTAAATTAAAAACAAAGAAAGGTGTCATGGAAAGACCCGCAGTAAAACTGGCAGTCCTAGATGTCGGCAATTGATTGAAGTAAGACTCACCAAGGACTCATCTTACTGGGGGGAGAATTGTTACCGCCAATATTAGACTCTACTACCTTTTATAACAATCTTGTTTACATTTAATTATTAAACCATTTTACAACACTATTTTTCCATTATTGTAAAATCATTCTTGTTATACATACTAAGAAATTTGCCATTTGTTAAAAAGAAGAGCTCAAAAGTATAGGAAGCATAAACTAAGGTAATAAGTTAATAAATATTATAAAAAATAAATTAATAAATATAAATCGCTTTCAGATTTTTAAAGCGATAAACAGCTAAATAAACTTGGTTGGCTTTATTTTTAACACTTACGACAGGTGTCCGGTGACGTGCACGACCGCATGCTGTGACTACGTGCCAAGCAATTCATGCAGTAGCCTAGCCTGCCGACAATTTCCCTTCGCTTGTGGGGTGTCATTCTAAGGAATTTGCGGCAAAATCTCAGTGCATGAAAACTGTCACATATGACACATTTATACACCTCCAAACTTCTTGGAGTGTGCTCGTCATTGATATTACGGCTTCGGCTATTGCTAGTTGCCACTCTTGTCACGGCTGGTCTAGTTGCTGTCAGTCTTCGATTGGATCTGCTAAAGAAATTCGAAAAGCATTATAAGTTTGAGATTTAAGAAAGTTTGAGAGATGTTAAATGAGTGTTATAGTGCTATGAGATTAATTTGAGTGAGAATTAGTAAGTGTGTTAGCTGAGTTAAAAGAGTTAATTGATATAAGATGATTATAATTTAGAAGTTTGTTCAGAATTTTCATTTTCTAAAAAGGGGAGATAACATAGTTTAGATATAGGTCTTGTGATAATTCCTGACTGTGTCCGAACGTCAGCGACACGAACATGACTATCTGATCCTGAGTAGGTTTTTTCGATTCGACCTAATCGCCATTCGTAAGGGGCTTGGAGATCATCCATAACTACCACCAGATCTCCGTTTTTGAGGTTTGGAAGAGCATCTTTCCATTTATATCGCTTCTGTAAAGACTGGAGATAATCATTTTTCCATCGTGTAGAGAACTGGTGATGAATAGCCTTTAACTTTTCCCATCTATTTATTAGGGACATGTTTTCACACGATTGCTCTGGAAAAGCTGTTAAAGGGGCACCTCTTAGAAAATGGCCAGGGGTTAACGCAGCAATTTCAGCAGGATCTTCAGATAGAGCGGAGATGGGACGAGAATTTAGAACACTTTCTATTCTAATTAAAATAGTTGAAAATTCTTCGAAATTGAACTTTTGGTTACCTGCAACTCGCTTAAAGTGAAATTTAAAACTTTTTACGGCAGCCTCCCATAGGCCGCCCATATGTGGAGCATAAGGGGGAATAAATTTCCACTCGAACCCATGTGAAATATACTTTTGGGCAATGTCTTGTGCTGAATTTTTTATGAATAAGGCAAATTCTTTTTCAAGTACTCTACTTGCTCCGAGAAAATTCCTACCATTATCAGTAACCACCTTTTGGGGAAGCCCCCGCCTCCCAACGAAACGAGCAAATGCCGCCTGAAAAGCTGCTGAGGAAAGATCCGAACAGGCTTCTAAGTGTATCGATTTGGTGCTAAAACAAACAAAGACGCTGACATATCCTTTTACAGTTGACGCTGTTCGTAATGAAGATAATTTCAGATCAAACGGTCCTGCAAAATCTATACCAGTAACTTGGAAGGGGAGAGAAAAGTTACATCTGTCTGGGGGAAGTGGAGCCATTATTTGAGTGCAGTTCTGTTGTTTATTTATTATGCAAGGCTTACAGTGTCGAATTATACCTTTTATTTTTGGTTTCAGCCTTGAGACGTAAAATTCTGATTGCACCATTCTGCACATCAGTCGACTTTCTGCATGGAGAAGAAAATTATGCAAATGTTCAAGATACAAAGGGCAAATTTTTAAGTTGCCTGGAAGTATTATTGGATGACGCTCATTATATGGAAGAGATGAAAGTGATAATCTTCCATTTACTCTAAGTAATGAGTTTGTGTCAATAAATGGGTTTAAAGTTTTAAGACTACTTTTATTGTGCACAGGTTGATTATTTGCAAGACATTGATATTCTTCTGAATAAAACGATTTTTGAGCAAGCAAAATAAGTCGAGATTTAACAAATTTGATTTCTTGTTGAGTTAAATTACTTTCAGTACAAGAGTTAGAATTTTGTAAACAGTTATTAAAAAATCTGAAAATGTAACTTAGAACTCTTAAAGCTTTGTTGTATGACGAAAATCTTTCAAGAATATCATTGTCTGCAATCTTTGCAAGTAATACTTGAGTCTCAACAGTTTTTTCGCTAATTTTTAAAGGATTTCTTTTCGGCCATTCTGATAAAGCTTTCGTAATCCACGCTGGTCCATGCCACCACAAAGAGCTATTTGCGAGATCTTGGGGCCTACAACCGCGTGTACCGAGATCAGCTGGATTATCATGGGTAGAAACATGATGCCATGTTGCATCTGGTACTAATTGGTGAATTTGAGCAATACGATTTGCTACGTAAGTTTCCCATGTTGACGGTGGCTTTGATAACCATCCTAGCACTATTGAGGTATCAGTCCATAAATGTATTTCAACGTTTGCGAAGTTTAACGAAGTTATAACATATTTTACAAGATTTGCCAATAGAACTGCACCATTGAGTTCTAAGCGCGGTAAGCAGACAATCTGAATTGGGGCAACTTTAGATTTCGCAACTAGTAAATTTGAAAATGTATTTTTTGATTTAGTTTCACAACGAATATAAACCGTAGCGCAATATGCAGCTTTGGATGCATCCGCAAAGCCGTGTATTTGTATAGAGTCTAAAGGTGTATATTGTAACCAACGCGGAATTGAAATTTTTTCTAATTCTGTGAGATCAGCTACAAGACAATTCCACTTTTGCAATGATTCAAGAGACACATCTTCATCCCATTCTAAATCTTCTAACCACAATTGTTGCATGAGAATTTTTGCTCTGATGTCTATTGGGGCTAGCCAACCAGAAGGATCGAAGAGTTTAGCAACTAATGAGAGAATTTGACGTTTTGTAATTTTCGATGATTGATCAATTGGAGTAAAACTATATGTGAAATTATCTGTTAATGCATTCCACTTAATGCCAAGGGTTTTAGTCGAACTTGCTTCATGGAATCTAAGAAAATCTAAATCATACAAATCATCTTTGGGTATATGAGAGAGCAATTTGGGGTCATTAGCTGCTATCTTTTTAAGAGGTAATCCAGCAGATTTGAGTGTATTTATGAGCTGAGTCTGAGTTGATACTGTTTCTTCTATTGAGAAACCGCCGGAAAGAATATCATCGACGTATGTTTCATTACGCAAAATGAAAGCTGCTTTGGGATATTTAGATTCTGAGTCAGTAGCAAGCTGAAGCAGTGTACGAATTGCGAGATAGGGCGCACAATTGACTCCGAAAGTTACTGTTTTTAATTGATAATCTCTTATTGGACCATTTTCTTCATTTTGGAACAATATCTTCTGAAATGGTCTATCAGCGGGATGGACTAAGATTTGGCGATACATTTTTTGAATATCGCCACTAAATACGTACTTGTATTTTCTCCAATTAAGAATTATTGTTACCAAATCATTTTGGAGAATTGGGCCAGTGTAAAGCACATCATTGAGAGAGAATTGAGATTTTGTTTTTCTGGAGGCATTGAATACAACTCGTACCTTTGTAGTTTTGTGTTCGGGCCGAACAACTGCATGATGTGGTAAGTAAAAAGAGCCATATTTTCCATTCAATATAATTTCATGAGATAAAGTTTCTTCCATGTGATCGAGAGTCACATATTCATTTAACACTGCCTTGTATTGAGACTGAAGTTCGGGATCTTTAGCAAGAGTTTTTTCCATTCTGGCATATTGAGCTAAAGCAATAAAACGGGATGAGCCAAGAAAAAATTTTTCGGGAAATTCTTTTTTAAATGGCAATCTTACTTCGTATCTGCCGTCTTCTTGTCGAGTAGTTGTTTGGGTATAGAAGCTCTCACATAGTTCGTCTTCAGCTGAGATAGGACGCGTTGAAGGGACTTCTTCTTGCTCCCAAAACTTTTTAAGAACAGTGTTAAGTTCTGAAACATCGGAAGGGAGAACCGACGTTGTAAAAGATTGAACAGCTTGGGTTTTTATGGGACCACTAAGTACCCATCCAAATACCGTATTATAAGCAGATGCACGACCACAAATGTTTTTCTTGATTCCTTCGACGTTAATGAAATGCTCATAATCATTTCCAAGAATAAGATCAATTTGAGATGATTTGTTGAATGTTGGATCAGCAAGATCGAGTTCTTCTAATTCTGTAGACTTAGGGATTGAAAACGTACAAGCGGGAATATGTTTTGTCACTCTGGGCAACACAATAGCTTTAATTGGAATTCTAAGATTATGTCTTTTGGCATATAGAACAAAGTTACATTCTTTAGTCGCCGATTGCTTTTGACCGCCAATACCGATAATTTCAAAATGAGACTTTTGGTAAGGCAATTGAAGTCGATTTCTTATTTTTTCTGTTAAAAATGTTCGTTGAGAACCCGGATCAATTAGAGCACGAATTGTGAAAAATTGACCTTTATATTCTATCTGCATCAAGGCAGTACGCAATAAAATATTCTCGTTACTCGTGGAGATATTAGATTGAACTTGAGTGGAACAACTTGGAGTTACGTTTTCTGATTCATTTTGTACAATTTGAGTTACATTAGTGGAAGAATTTTGAATATTTTTGCTTTGAGCATTTTCTTGTTGACTATTTTCTTGATTTTGAGAAGTTTGTTGTCTTCTTGCCATATGCAGCAACGAGTGATGATTTTTTTTTTGCAATGTATACAAGTATGCTTACTTTTGCAATTTGCTTTGAGATGAGATAATGACAAACAATTATTGCAAAACTTGTTTTTAAAGACGTAGTCAATTCTTTGCTGAACTGTAAAGGCTCTGAATTTCGGACAATTTCTGAGGCCATGAGCTTCGGAACATATTTTGCAATTTGAGTAAAAATTTTCTTGCGAAGTGTAAGTTTGAACATTAGAAGATTGTCTTTTAGTAATGTTAAATCCATCTTTTGAGACTTTTATACTTGCAAGTCTTTCTACTGCTTCGTATCTGTCCACAAGAAATTGCGACATTTCAGTCCACTTCGGAAGTTCACGAGGAGATGTGAGAGATTGTTCCCAAAGAGATAAGGTAACATCTGGCAATTTTGTTGATATTAATCGAATAAGTATTGGATCCCAACTTTCTACTTGAACATTCAAAGTTTTAAGAGTTGCCAAACAATCATTTACAGAAGATTGAATTCTTCTAATAGATTCGCTATCTTCGCTAGTTGCGGAAGGTATATCAAATAGAATTTTAATTTGATTGTCAACAAGGACACGTTTATTCTCATATCGAGTTTTGAGAGCAGCCCATGCCAGCTCGAAGTTTTCATTAGAAAGAGTATATCTTTTTACTATGGCTCCAGCCTCACCTCTCGTTTTATTACGAAGGTGATATAATTTAGTTACTGGAGTAAGTTTTGAATGATTTATATACACGGCAGTGAACATGTCACGAAATGACGGCCATTGTTCATAACTGCCGCTGAAAATTTCTGTGTCGCATGGAGGTAATTTAATACAGTTGCTATTATTATCAAAGCCTGTATTCTGAGCAAAAGATTGTGGAGGAAGGGAATGACGAGACATTTCAAAAGAGGAACTTGTAGAGGCTAGACGAATTTCCTTCAATAAATCTAACATTTTTGAAGTACACAGATAATACGCTTCAGCACATTCATTGAACTTTTTACTCGCTTCTTCTTTCAATTTTTTAGTGACCACGTCAGTATGTGCCAACATAACATCTTCATATGAAGCTTCCGTCCTAGACCATCTCGAATCCAAATCTTTCATTTTGACTTCCAGAACTGACTCTGCGTGCTCGTTTGAAGGAGTTTTTTGGAATATTTTAGAGAACAGGATCAAATGATCGCAATCAAAAGTAAAACGTTCATATGGCGCTGGGGAAGCCATTTTTCAAACTTAAATTACAAATTTAAAGTAAAAAATGGGTAAGAGAATGCAAACAGATGAGATAATGAGAAAATGGTAGTGATCGAGTGTTAATTCAAAGATATTAAGAAAAATGTCAACTTAAAATGAGAATTGAGACAATTTTTACTGAGATTTAAAAGTTTACTAACAAGAATTGAGATAATTTGAACTAAAAATTAGAAATTGGGTTTGGAGTTGCAATTTGAGAATTTGAAAATTTGTCAAAGATTTTAAAATTTCAAAAAATATTA
This sequence comes from Stomorhina lunata, assembly GCA_933228675.1. Lineage (NCBI taxonomy): Eukaryota > Metazoa > Arthropoda > Insecta > Diptera > Rhiniidae > Stomorhina > Stomorhina lunata. The sequence continues at coordinate 78,151,956 of OW121740.1, read as the reverse complement.
GAGAAAAATTAATTTTGGGAAAATATTAAAAAATATTCAACTATATTTTTAGAAAAAATTCAAGAAATATTCAACGAGATTAGAGAAATACAACGAGATTGAGAAATTTGTGTCGAGATTCAAGAAATATTTAAAAATTCATGAAAATTTACTTTAATAGTGAGAATCGATAAATTTTCAAATGATATTGATAATTCCAATGAAATCTTGGGATCTTACTAGAGAAAATCTCAATACAGTTTGGGAAATTATCAACAAATTATTTTCAAAGTTATACAAAAAAATTTTTAATTACCGAGAAAACTAAGCAATGTACGTAAAAATATTGCTTAAATGCGCACTTAAAAAACGATTTTTAAAAAACGAGATTAAAAATAGTGATATGCCAATGTATGATTAAAAATTTTATAAAAAATTATACTTTTTCAGATAAAAAAAATGTTTAAATTTTTTCAATTAATTTTTTGTTTAATTTTTAAAACCGTGCATTTATTTTGCTTAGAGAAATTTATTTCAATTTTATAAGTTTTTATTTTAATTGTAATTTCAAGTTAAAATTTTCATACAATGGCAACACTTTTTCACATAGAAAATTCTGAAAAAAAATGTTATGTATTTTTTTAGTATTAAAAAATGAGATATGGGTTTAAGATTCAAACATTTTTTTTTAATTTACTGTTTAATTATATTAATTTTTCTTTGTGGACTGTATGAGTTTCAATTGGATTATTGAAAAGAGAGCAAATTCAAATCGATATGTTTTAAACAAAAATTTAAAAATATTTTAAAAATTTTTAAAAATTTTATTAAGTTTTTTTTGATTTATTATGAGTAACTCTCCCAAAAATTCTAAATTTTGTTTGAGTTTTTATAATTTTTAAAATTTCTTTTAAAAATTATTTTATTAGCGCAAAATTTTTTTTTTGTATTGGGATACCCTTATTATTTCTTTAAAATAACGTTTGTGTATTGGGACACCCTTATTATTTCTTTAGGACAACGTTTCTTCTTTTGTTTTTTGTTCTTTGCTTTGTGTTTTGCAAATTCGAGTTTGTATGTAAATTTTTGTGTAAATATGTGTGTATAAATACCTTGGATGATGAGACGAAAAAGCATACAACAAACCAGTGATTATCTTCTCTTTATTATTTTCTTTTTAAATTTGAGAAATTCCAACGGGATTCTAATATGTTATATATATGTATGTATGTATGTATGTATATAAATGTAGAGATGTTCATAATTTTAGCAAAAAAGTGACGGGCAAATTTATAGCGGTTTTATTTTTTTTTACAAATTTTGTTTTTTGTTAAATTTTTATTCTTTTATTTATTCTTCGAAAATGGCTTATTTATATATATGTAAAATATTTTTGATTTTTATTTATTTTAATATAGCGATTTTTATTTTTGGTGTACTTTATTTTATGAGTATATGAGATATTTTTTTTATTTTATGAGATAAGCGAGACTTTTGAAACAAATTTGAATTAAAAATGGCAGAAAAACTTTTGTTATTGTGAGAGGAAAAAATTTTAATGGCACCAATTATTGTGTGAGCAAAAATTTAATGGCGCTTATTTATTTGGAAAAAAAATTTTATTTGTAAAACAACGGGCACTTTCACAATTTATGAAATTTTTAAAATTTTTTCACTTTATAAAATTATTTTCCACTTTCAAAAACACAATACCAAAAAATTTTTAAATTTTTCCAGAATTTTTTATTTAGCTTTTTGAGATAAATTGTTCATAAAATTATGAACAATATGGCTGCGCTTTTATTAGCCGAAATTTTAAATAAAATTATAAACTGAATTTAATATGGCGTTATATATTTCCAAAAATTAATTTTTTATATAATATGGCCTTTATGTATTTCAAATTTTTTGCTCTTATTTATTTGCTTTTTATATATTCAATTTTCCGATATTTTTTTATGTAAAAAATTTTATGTAAATACATTTTTTATATATTTTATTTTTATCCGTTATGTGTTTGCAAAATTTTTCACTAATTTTTTTGCTTCGATTTTATTTACACATTACGGCTTTTATGTATTTCAAATTTTTTGCTCTTATTTATTTGCTTTTTATATATTCAATTTTCCGCTATTTTTTTATGTAAAAAATTTTATGTAAATAAATTTTTTATATATTTTATTTTTATCCGTAATGTGTTTGCAAAATTTTTCACTAATTTTTTTGCTTCGATTTTATTTACACATTACGGCTTTTATGTATTTCAAATTTCCGCTATTTTTTATGTAATAAAATTTTATGTAAAAATATTATATATAATTTTTAATTTTGTATTTAACAATTTTTCACTGCCGTCGCCATTTTTTTTTTTTTTTTTATTTCTTACTTTTAATATTTTTATAATTACTCGCGAATATTATATATATATATACAATTTTTTTTTCAGGACCGGCCTATTTTTTTCATTTATATATTTTTTTCCAGGACCGGCCTACACTTTTTTTTTATGAGGTTTTTTTGGGTTTTTTTTGTTTTCTTTATTCACTCCACACACACTATACATACATATATATTTAATTTTTATATTTTATTTATTTGTTTGTGAGCTTTTTGTTATTTATCACTTCTTTTTATTTTTTGTGTATGACTTTGTTTTTTTTTAATGTTGTATATTTTTTCACGTTTTCTTTTTTATATGTACTTACATGTTTTTTCTTATGGGATGATCGTTAATTACTGAGGTCTAAGGGTTTTTAATTCTTCTTCATTTACCTCATTATTATTTCGTGGTGAATATCAGATATTGAGAGAGAGAGATTTTTATGCTGTCTTCTTTATTTGATTTGCTGCTTTTTCACTCTTTGAGACAGAGTTAAGAGTAGGCGCTTTTTCTTCTGAGAAGGACCATGTAATAACGGGAAGGTTATTATTAAATCTTTGTTAAATAAATAATTTTATCTAACAAAGATGTAAGACTATAATTACTTCCAAGTAATTATAGTCGTTGGGTTTGAAACGAGAAAACAAAGTTAAGAGAAAGTATTAGTATTTTCTCTGGGATTAAGGGAAATAGGTTTATTTTAAACTCACCTTGGGATTTCTTCTATGATGAAAATAAAGAAGTTAAATTTCAATTTAAATTCAATATAGGGTTTATTTTTTCTTCCTTCTTTTCACAAGTATGAGCCAAAGAGATACTTACTTACTTAAATGGCCTATATTACAACCTGTTAAGGTCAAAGGCCGAGCATATTTTAGAATTCCATGCGCTTCGATCTTGTGCGCATATTCTCCAATTTCGTAAGCCAAGCTTGGTTAAATTTTCTTCTACTTGGTCTTTCCATCGAAGTTTCGGTCGTCCTCGTCTTCGAGTTCCCTCGGGATCATGTTCAAACACTTTTCTTGCTGGAGTACTTTCATCCATTCGCACCACATGTCCCAGCCAACGCAAACGCTGCTGTTTGATGCGTTTTACTATGTCAATGTCAGCAAATAACTCATACAGCTCATGATTAAATCGATGCCGAAATTCATTGTTAATGCTGATTGGACCATAGATTTTTCGTAGGATTTTCCTCTCAAAGACTCCAAGAACAGCTTCATCGGCTTGTGTAAGTGCCCATGATTCAGCACCATATAATAACACTGGTAGTATAAGCGTTTTGTAGAGCGTAATTTTAGTTCTTGTTGAGAGGATTTTATTCCTAAGCTGCCTGCTTAGGCCGAAATAGCATCTGTTGGCAAGTATGATTCTTCTTTTAATTTCGATACTTATGTCATTATTTATATTTACTGCGGTACCAAGGTAGACAAATTCTTTAACAACCTCGAAGCTATAGTTGTCCACGGTTACGTGTTGTCCAATTCTAGTGGATTGCTTGCTAGTAGAGACCATTAGTTTTGTTTTGGATTCATTGACTACTAGACCCATTTTCATTGATTCCTTCTCAATACTGGAAAATGCGGCAGTCACCTCACGCAATGTGCGCCCCATAATATCAATGTCATCGGCAAAAGCGAGTAACATGTGCTTTCTGCTAAAAATTGTGCCAGTTGTATTAACTGCAGCACCACGCAAGATTTTCTCTAACAAAATGTTAAAGAGATCACATGATAAACTGTCGCCTTGCCTAAAACCTCGCTTAGTTAAAAAGGGTTCTGAAAGGCTTTTACCTATTTTAACTGACGATGTTGTGTCAGTTAATGTCATCCTGCACAACCTTATTAACTTCGTAGGAATGCCAAATTCTGACATTGCTTTATACAGCTTTGTTCGTATTAGGCTGTCAAAGGCAGCTTTGTAGTCAACGAAGAGGTGGTAAGTGTCTATTTGCTTTTCTTGGGTCTTTTCCAGGATTTGACGCAGAGTAAAGATCTGGTCAGTGGTGGATTTACCTGGTCTAAAGCCACATTGGTAGGCCCCTACTATTTCGTTCATCTTGGGTTTTAGCCTTTCACACAGGATGCTCGATAAAATTTTGTAGGCAATTGAGAGGAGACTTATGCCTCTATAGTTAGCGCATACGGATTTATCACCTTTTTTGTGCACTGGACAAAGAACACTGAGGCTCCAATCGTCAGGCATACGTTCTTCTAGCCATATAGAATTCAGGAGTTGAAACATGTTCTTTATTAATTCATCACCTCCGGTCTTAAAAAGCTCTGCTGGTAATCCATCAGCACCCGCAGCTTTGTTATTTTTTAGACGAGATATTGCAGCTCTTATCTCACTTATGTTGGGTAGTGGGCATATAATGCCGTCATCACTGATTTGTTCAGGCATGTCATGGTCACTTTCAAAGAGATAGAGCCAAAGTAATAAAGCCAAAGTTATAGAGCCAAAGAGAGTTGGTAAGATGAGCAACTTATGGAACAAGTGCCAGATGATAAGTGATCTAAGTTTCATCAATTTGGCTTACAAGAAACTTCGGTTTCTTGTAAGTCAATTGAGTGAAATTTTGACACTTGTCATTTGTAATAGACTTTACTATAAACTTTGACGTTTTATGGCGAATCTATTACTACTTAGAAAATAGTAGAATTAAATTACAATTTTTAAAGAGAATTCATTATTTCTACTACAACTTTAACAATTCAATTTAAGTTAAGAAAAAAAATACAATTCATTTAAAAAATAAAAATTACAATTCATTTGATTTCATTTTTGTTATAAAAATACTTAAAAACTACTAATAATATAAGTCCAAGTTTGGACAATTTTATTTATCGGACTTACCCGTAATATCCATCGAAGACAGCAGGCCTGATGTTCAAGGATGAATATTGATGATTTTAAAATTCTTAAATTGTTATTTAAAAGATCAATTGATATATAATTATAATATCCTGTTTATATTTGAGTGTAAAGTTTATGTGGTAAATATGTCAGTGTATGTGTGAAAGTATAGTTAGTGTAAGAAAATTAGTGTTAAGTGTATTTACATAATATTAGATAAAATCCAAGTTAATTTAAGTTAAAAAAAAAAAATAAGATAAATTAGATTTAAAAAATTGAATTAAAAAAAAAAATGAAGTTAAATTAGGATTTTAGTTAAATTAAAAAATAGATTTAAGATAAAATTAAGTTAGGAATAGTTTTAAATAAAAAATAGTTAAAATTGAAATTTAAAGATTAATTTAAGCTCAAATTAGTTATGTATTATTTAAATTAGTGTTAGATATTGAATTGTGAATTGGTTTTAAGACGAGTGTTTGATGATAGATTACAGCTATTAAGAAGATGTGTTTTAAGATTTGTTTTTCGCTTATTTATAAGTAATAGTTTTAAGATTCTTCAATCAATTTGTCCTTTAGTGTTACTTTAATTTAGGAGATATTTCAGGTTTATAAAATAAAGTCCTATATATGATGTTATCAGCGAAGTTCTGATTGAATTTCTTTTAGAATTTTTGTGAGGTCTTTTGATATTTTTTTAAAATTATTTTTTTTATCTTGTGGAAGATATTGTTTTTGATTATATCCGGAATGATAATTTGCAAATTTTAAGTGAACTAAAGATTCACTTGATCCCATGCAAAATAGAGATTCCTAATTTACACAATGAAATTAATAATAAAATTTTTACAAAATACTTATATTTTTACCTTTTCTCATTTATAGATTTCCACTAATATTAAGAAAATTATCGTAAATATTAGAAATTCTTTATAGCAATTGTAATAAATTTTATTAGCCTTTCAAACTTTTAGTTTTAAAAAATTTTACGGAAATGAAAATTTTTGAAGGAAATAAAAAATTTTGAAATTTTTTTTCAAAACCTATATTGATTTGAAATATTTTAAATTTAAATAAAAACCAATTAACAATTTTTTATTTAAATGAACCTCACAAAGCGTGAAATTTCCTTATCCAAGTAAATTTCACAGAAATAAGACACTAGTGTTCGATTTGGATTGGGGAGACGTGAAATTGGTCCTGTAAGAATCCACCCGAAAATGGGTTTTTGAGCAATAAGGGATTCACACACATTATGTTTGATCCCGGAACATACAATCGAAGGGAATAAGTCACCTCCAATCAGCAAATCAATATTCGAACTTGTGAAGAATTTCGGATCAGCAAGAGGAATTTTTGGAAGGTTTGAAAATTTGGACTTAGAAATGGTCTGCGACGGAAGATTGTTCGACAGCTGGGGAACTACGAGTGCCGTTACCGGAATGGAAATGGAACTGTTCAACCGCGAACCAAAATGAAATGTGCATTCGTATTGCACTTTTGCTGAAGCACTGTTATTTAATCCCGAAACCTGTGCTTTAGTGGACCTAGAAGGCAGCTTCAAAAGGTTGAAAATCCGTTCTGAGATGATAGTGCCCTCAGATCCGGAATCTATTAAAGCACATACCTGGTATCTTGAATCGAAGTGGAAAATATCTACCCAAGCGGTTCCTAACAAGACACCCTTTGTGTGTGTAGAGAAACAAGGCAATATGATGAGAAACGGATGGAACACGATTGCAATTTTCGGTATTCTGTGAGGTACTCGGACCTCTGGTAACTGCTGCACGGGAAGAGAATTGATCTCGAATGGAATCTGAGATCTCAGCCAATTTGGTTAAGCAGTTGCAGTACGTCGTATAAGTACCCTTATATTTTATTTTAAAGGACTCAAGGTCCAATGGATCATCGTTTTCGTCAGCCTCGTTTTCTACTTTGCACAGGTATCTCTCGTAGGCTTCTCTAATACGACTCCAGTTTAACTTTATTTCGGAACGATGAACATCTAATGAATGGAGAGAAGTCACTGGGAATTAATTGTCGTTTAGGTCAGCCTCAAATTCAATAAGTCTATCGGCTAGACGAATAAACTGATCCAAGGACATTTCGAAACTTAAATATTAGGACAAATAAACAAAATTGAATAAGAAAAAATTATGGAAAAGGCTCGAAAAGTTCGTGTATTTAGTAAAAACCAAATATTTAAGCAAAATAAATAAAGTTTGTTGAAACAGAAATTTTAAAAAGATTTGTAAAATTTTAAAACAAAATTTTTAATTTGTCAAAAAAAATTCGTCAAATTTCAAAAATATTTCTCTATTTTGAAACAAATTTTGCTCTCAAACTTGTGAATTTGAAGAAAATTTGTAAATTTTGAAACTAAAACTTTTCAATTTAAACAAGAGATTTAAATTTTGAAAACACTATTAATTAAATTTTAATATAAATTTAAAATTTTGGAAAATTTAAATAAAATTTAAGGAAAATTATTAAAACAATTAAAATTTGGATAAGAACTTAAGTAAATTTACTTAAGAAATCGGAATAATATTGATTATTCCAAACAATCGATGATTTCAATCATTTAATTTACTGTCGCAAAATTTGGAAGAATCAGAAAGATTATTAACCTTTGTATGGGCTTTCCAGATTTTTCCCAACAACCGTACTGTTCACGTATTTAAGTGAACAAAATTTGGATCTGGTACCAAAATATGAAATAAAATATTTTCTACATTTACATTTACTACCGAAAAAAATTAGAACTAACTTGAAAATTTAGAAACAAAATCAATAGAAACAAATAATTAAATAGAAATATATTAGAACCAAAAGAAAAAAATATATATTTTTTTAAGAAAATATATATATCAATAATTTTTTATAATGACGTGTTATAAATCAATATAATTTTGAATATAATATTAAATGATTGGATAAATTATCATAGTTACCAAATAAATAATATTTGTATCAATCTATTTTTGGATTAAAATTTGTAATAACGTGTATGTTATTATTAAATACTTTGTAAAATAAGAGCTTGCTCTTATTTAGCAAAGTATAATTATAATTACTCGAGAATAATTACAATTTTGAGTAAATAAAAGGGAAGAAAATATAAAGAAATTGTAAGAGATTTGATATTTCTTTATATGAGGGAAAGTTATGCTTACCAAAATATTAATGTGCCTGTTGAATAAAAGAGAGGTTTTATTTATGGTTGTATTAATTTAGGAAATTTATTAAGTCCAATCCGACAGACTTCTAGTAGGAGAGAGTGAAGACCCAAATGTGGCTTACCAAGTACCAAAGGAAAGTGAAAGAATATACTTTAGTTTCGGTTGTAAGAAACCTCAGTTTTCATACAAACGAAACTTGAGTGCTATTTTGACATCCTTTTAGAACTTATTAATGACAATAAGATTGAGTTTAATTAGAAAAGCTCAATCCAACTGTCAATGAGAAATATTACATTGTAGATAATGCAGTTTAAACTAAGAGTTATAATTTATGATAATAGTGTACTTTTCATTTAAATTCATTTAATTAATTTCATTTAATTATAATTTTGAAATAAAACTTATAACTAAGTCCATGCTTGGACATGCCGCAGGCCTCGACCTCAGGAATCAGATGGCCCCTTTTTACTGCTTCAGGAGTACTGTTGCTAAAGAATTTATTGCGGTGGCAATCGTTTGCGGAATATTCGAATTGGTTTGTTGTTGTAGAGTTTGTTGTTGTAGATTTTGTTGTTGTAGATTTTGTTGTTGTAGATTTTGTTGTTGGGATTGATGCTGCTGTACTTTTATGTTTCTTTTAGCTCTTCGTCTTTTATAACGGGTCCCTTCTTCGGGTAGGTGCAGTAGGGTGTGATGGTAGTGGTCGCAAACCCTGCACGTAGCCATTGAGGTGCATGAGTGCATATTGTGGCTTCGAGCCAAACAGTTCATACAATACCCTAAGCTTCCCACAATTTCTCGTCTCTTTTGCGGAGTCATCTTCAGAAATTTTTTACAAAAGCGCATGCCATGAAACTCTCCACAGATTACGCACTTGTACACCTCTAAATCACGAGGAATGGTAGTGGATTCGGTTATAATGCTTCTGCTGCTTCCTTCGCAGGGTACTCTTGTAGATGTTAGTCTTCTATTTGACCTGCTGAAGAAATATGTAAAGGATTGTTAGAAAATGAGTTTTGGGAGATGATAGGAACTGTGGGTATATAAGTTTTAGAATAATGAGGAGTAAGAGCTGGGGAAATAAAGATTAAATATTAATGTAAATTTTCATCATTTAGAAATGGAAGATAGCATAATTTTACAATAGGTCTAGTAATGACTCCTGACGATATGCGCACGTCAGCAGTACGTGTATTCTTATCTGAACCGGGATATGTTTTTTCTATTCTTCCTAAACGCCATTCGTATGGTGGCTGTAAATCGTCAATGACAACTACGAGATCGCCAACTTGTAGATTTCGGGAAGGATTTTTCCACTTGTAGCGCTTGTGTAGAGCTTTCAAGTAGTCTTCTTTCCACCGAATAGAGAATTGATGGTGAATTGCTTTTAATTTTTCCCATCTATTTATTAGAGACATATTAGTTATAGTTTGCTCTGGAAACGCCATTATAGGAGCTCCTCTTAGGAAATGACCTGGCGTTAATGCTGATAGATCAGAAGGATCTTCTGATAATGCTGAAATTGGACGAGAGTTCAAAACACCCTCGATTCTAGCAAGTATTGTGGTAAATTCTTCGAAATTATACCTTTGAGCACCAGTTACTCGTTTGAAAT